>OX451404.1:5453065-5529621 GCA_949629135.1 Eremobia ochroleuca | reverse complement strand
GTTTCTAATCTATAAAGTTACCATTTACTGGGTACGTCTTTCATTGCCTTGAACGTGCCCTGGCGGCTGGGGGTATGTCATGGTCACTCAAATGTCTCGCTGGTGGTGGCGTGTGTGTTGGATCATAAAGTTCCCTACAAAATGGTTGAGCTAAATGGTGCTGATCCATACGTCATGTTCGTGAACGGGCGCCGTCAGTAGGGACTGGTTATCTTTTAGCGGCCATGACTTATTTTATTTTAATTTAAGTATTTTCATTTCTGAATTGTTTTTTTTTTTATCTTTTTTAGTACGGGCGCTTTTAACGTGCACGTCTTTCTACATCATTCTCACATGTATAATTTCAACATGAATATTGACGTATCCAATACTCATATTAGGTCTTTACCTATGAAATTGCCGTTCTGTAGTACTGGCCATTTCAAATCAAAATAATTTTTGTTTGGCTAAGAATTCTAATTTCAAATTAATTTTATTTTAAAAACATGGAATTTTGTTTCCAAAAGTAGTCATTTGTATATTGATTAGTGTTACATTTTCATCGCATTTCAATCTTTTTCGTCATCATGGATACATTAAAAATTCGAGTAATTATGGAATATGAGTACCGTCGTGGCAGCAACGCGTCACAAGCGGCACGCAACATCAACGACGTTTACGGAGCTAACACTACAAACCAACGCACCACCTGTTATTGTTTTGCTCGCTTCCGTTCTGGAAATTTCGACCTGAAAAATGAACCTCGCGGTCGTCCGAAGACTTTGGTCGACAGTGACGAATTAAAGGCGATTGTGGAAGTTGATGATACACAATTTACGGCTGAATTAGCAGCAGCTTTCGACGTTACCGTCAAAACAATATAGGTCCATTTGCGTCAAATTGGCAAGGTAAAAAAGCTTGACAAATGGGTGCCCCACGAACTCAATGATCGCCAGCGCGAAGTACGCGTCGAGACGTGCCTTGCACTGCTCAACAGACACAAAAATGAAGGAATTTTGAACCGCATTGTTATCTGCGCGTTGTTACCCGCGATGAAAAATGGATTCTGTTTGATAACCGCAAGCGCTCAGCAAGTTGGTTGGATCCTGGTTCAGCACCTAAACAATGCCCTAAACGAAAACTTACGCCTAGAAAAGTGATGGTCACTGTTTGGTGGTCTAGTCGCCGGTGTGATTCATCACAGCTTCTTACCAAACGGGGTGAGCATTACTGCAGATGTATACTGTGAAGAACTGAACACAACGATGGAGAAGCTGGCACATCTCCAACCAGCATTGGTCAATCGCTCGTCTCCGCTGCTCCTGCACGACAACGCGCGACCTCATACTGCACAGCAGACGGTCTCCAAGTTGCAAGAACTGGGGTTGGAAGCTCTCCGTCATCCGCCCTAATCACCAGACCATGCGCCTACAGACTAGTACCTTTTCCAGAATTTGTATAACTTCTTGGCGGGAAAAATATTCAATACCCGAGAGGCAGTACAAAATGCCTTTGAAGAATTTGTTGCCTCCCGTCCAGCTGATTTCTTTAACCCGTGAGAAGGCGCGCCTAATTTTCTTACACGAGTAGGCGCGTGCGAGCAAATTGCTCACACTATCATAAAATGTTTATATTTTTAGTGTTTCTATATTTATTGGCTTATAATGTATTTAAATAAATAACACAAGGTTTAGTAAGTAAGAAAACAAGTATTTTAATCAAAACTATTGAACATAATAGCAACTTCTAACGCAAATAACAAAACAACCTAGTATTAATTAATTTTTTTGGCACGTTTCATAAAAATCACAATAAAAACTGTTCCATAACAAAAACTAAAAAGTGTTATTCATCCATTAAATCTACACTAATGTGCCTCTCGAAACACACTGAAAACATGTATTTTACATGTTCGGTGCAAAGTAATTGCTGGGCGCGTGATGAGCAAATTGCCGCACGTTGGTACATGGCCTCCACAAACGCCTTGCTGCGCGGTCGCAACGCCACTGAGCGGATCGAGAATTGCGTCAGGGGAGAGGGGGTGAATATTTAGGAAGGTACTTAAGTGCTTGAATTGGTGTGGCATGGGAAAGACAAAAAATTTTTGGATTAGATTTTTGTGTGAGCAAATTGCTCATAGCGCGCCTTCTCACGGGTTAAGAAGCGCATCAATAAACTGCCACTGCGTTGGCAAAGATGTCTTGATTGCATGGGTGATTACTTCGATTAATACAAATAAAAAATACATGAAAAAAATTAGTTTAAATTTTTTCATACAAAACGGCCATTTCATAGACCTATTAATTTTATGATTTAAAAGAGTGTCCGTGGAGTTTCTTGCCCGTTCTTCTCCACAGGTACCTACTACGCTTCGGAATGGGCAACTAGCTTCATCTTTCTGACTGACCGACCCGTTGACAATTCAAAAGTGCCTGTAATTGGTTTATTTGAAATAAATGCTTTGAGTTTGAGTTTTGAGATGGAACTAGCGATTGCGGCAACGTAACATTTGGATTAATTACAATTTAATATGTATGTACTATCGATTATCGATTTTTGCTGTCGAATAATAAATGGTACAGTTTTATATCTGTGCCTGTTACAAAAAATAAAAAGTTGGGATCTTCTTTTAAGTTAAAGATATACGTAGGGAGCGCCAAAAATTCCCGCCCTGACATGTTTAAACCTGCTTGAGAGAATCCTAATTGGTACAAGCGGAAAGTAAAAGACCTTTAGTTGTCATAGACGTAGCTGACGCGTTGGTACGTGTTTCAATAATTTATTGGTAAAAGTGGAATCACAAATATGTCTACCGTATTAAAAATTGAATATCGTGCAGTCATAAAGTTTTTGACAAAAGAAGGACATACTCCACAGCAAATCAAACAAAGATTAGACGGTGTGTATGGAAATGCCGCGCCTTCATATTCAACTGTGAAAGAGTGGGCGAAAAGGTTTCGCTTGGGGTACGAGTCCCTAGAAGATGAAGAACGTCCTGGTCGTCCGGCCGATTCGATCACTTCGGAAAACATTTCAATTGTGGAACAAATAGTTCTTAGTGATCGGCGTTTGAAAGTGAAAGAAATATCTGCAATGTCCAATCTTTCCGAAACAACCATCCGAAGGATTCTTCATGAACATCTAGGAATTAATAAAGTCAGTGCGCGATGGGTTCCTAGACTTCTGTCGGCAATTCAGCGACAGCACCGTGTTGAATGCGCACGGTCATTTTTGACGCTGTGTGAAGCGAATCCAAGAGAAGTTTTGGAGTCCATTGTAACGGGAGACGAAACAATGGTCCTGTATTATGATCCCTTATAGAAAATTGAATCGATGGAATGGCGAAGACCAGAGGAAGGAGCCCCAATAAAGACAAAGGAGTTAGGGTCGAAAAAAAAAAAAAATGGCCACTGTTTTCTGGGACTGTAAAGGAATATTGTTACTGGACTTTAAAGAGCCAAATACCACCGTAAATGCGACATATTATTCTACACTTCTAACTACTGTTAGGCAAAAAATTCGCGAGGATCGTAGAGGAATGCTCAGTAGAGGAGTACGCTTGTTGCACGACAATGAGCCTGTGCACACTGCGAGTGTAGTCCAAACTACGATAAAAGATCTTGGCTTCAAACAACCTGATCATCCACCTTATAGCCCAGATATGGCCCCGTCGGACTATTACCTATTTCGTGACCTAAAAAAAGCCTTGCGTGGACGCCGTTTTAGCACCGATGATGAGTTGAAAGCTGCAGTGACTGAATTTTTTGAGTCCAAGACAAGGGATTATTTTTATAAAGGCATAAAGATGCTTATCCCGCGTTATAATAAGTGTGTTGAAATAGGCGGTGGTTATATAGAAAAAAAATTTTTTTTTCATTGATCTTTCTCTTCTTTTTCTTACTTAGGCCGAGAATTTTTGGCGCTCCCTACGTACCTGTGCTAGGAGGCCCCGCTCTTCAGTGACAAACTATAAAATGGTAAAAGTGGAGTACCAAAAAAAAAAAAAGAATTGAAACAAGAAAATATAAGTAAAACCTAAAATTAAACGAAATAAGATTTGAACTACCACATAATAAAAGAAAAAAATAGCCAAAAAATCATGTGATATATCCTAAACATAGTGAGTGTGAGGGTGTGTGAGTAAGTGTGTGTGTGAGTATGTGTGTGCATGTGTGTGAATGTGTTTATGTGCGTGTGTATATCTCTTCAACTCTTATTATTATAATTATTAAATACAATATTTATTTGATTGTTTAATTTTCGTACAAAACCCACACTATAAATCAAATGAATTCTTTTCAAAATATCTAGGGTACGTCTTAGGATTGTATAAAATTCATATATTTTCTTTTTTATTCGTAAAAGGATCAAATCATTCGAAACAATTACTTTGTTATTTTTTTTTTAGAAAATCGTTGTCCACACTAGTAATTTCTCCTGTATTGTGGGTGCGCTTACAAACATTTAAACTCACACAACATAACAGACCCGGAACAACTACTTGTAGGTCATACAAATATTTGTTCCCTGCGGGAATCGAACCCGCGACACGCAGCGCAGCAGTCAATCGCTTAACCACTGCGCCAACCGTGCCGTCTAATTAAAAACAAATAAAGAATTCTTCTGCAATTATTCAAACAGACAGACCTTTGATGTACAGCACGCTTTTGACCAGAAGGCCAATTCCCGTAATTAAAAACGTAGAAAATCTAGTCGTAATATCATCTCAACGACTATCAATGTCAAACATGTAAGGAAATTAGAGGTATTTTCAACAGATTGAGACTGAGATCAGACTGAACGTTCATAAAGTTACGAGAATCACCCCTCAGATCTTGCACAAAAGATACACCTACTGACCACAGTGCAGGGAAATCTACCGAATATGTTGCCACTCATTCAGTCGTCTCTATCCGACCGCTGCTTCCAGGTGAAACGGGGCGAAGCATGATCTAGATTGTTTAATGTGGAAGCTAGACTACAGCGATCAGTTCTTGACCCAGTGTTGTAAAACATATTTACATATCAGCATTAGGACTTACATATACTAGGTTGTCTCATAAGTTCTTGCCATATTTTATTTAACTCGAATTTTCTCGTATTTAAACTAAAACGAATTCAAGAAAGTTCTAGATCTTTCTAGTAAGGATGAGTATCTTTTATGGTGAGGGTATAAATAGGCGCGGACGCAATGCAATAATTAGTCTTTAGTGAAAATGGATCAGCGTCAACTGCGAGCTATTATGCTATATGAGCATCGACTTAAAGTCTCTTCAACAGAAACGGCTAAAAAGATTAACACTGCATTTGGACCGGGTACTACTAGCGACCGGACTGTTTGTTTCTGGTAAAAGCGTTTTGACACCGGTGATATAAGCTGTGAAGATCAACCTCGCCCAGGCCGACCCACCAGCTTTGATGAAGATGCTTTGCGTCACGAACTTGAGCTACATCCAGACTATAGTACGCGCGATTTAGAGAAGGCGCTTGGACAATCCCACGCGACTATAGATCGTTATCTCAAATCGATGGGATATCGCAAAGTGATGTCACGTTGGACACCTCATGCGTTAACGGACCATGACCGGGCCGTTCGTATGGCCATTTGTCAAAGTTTGTTACTTCGTCCGCACAGACGAGACTTTGTCAAGGACATTATTACATGTGACGAGAGCTGGATACATTATGAAACTAACACGCGTCATGCCTATTGGATTCATCGCGGGGAAAACCCACCAGCCCAGCCTAAACTTAATGAACACGGTCGTAAGATTATGTTGTCTGTTTTCTGGGATTGGCAAGGAATGATTTTCTGGGAACTCCTCAAATCTCATCAGACTATTAACGCCAATCTGTATACGTAGCAGCTTCGCAAACTAGCAGAGATATTAAAAATTAAGCGGCCAAAACGACTTGGAGTCCAACTTTTGCATGACAACGCACGACCTCATTGCGCCAAGTTAACACATAAACAGCTGGAGGAGCTAAGATGGCTGACTGTTCCACATCCACCGTATAACCCGGATCTTGCGCTAAAATTGTGGAAGTATTAAAATTGAACTTGAAATTTTTTTCGAGTCCCAGCCTGCCTCATTTTGGGAGAAGGGTATTCAAATTTTGCCCAGTAGATGGCTGACTGTTGTTGATAACGAGGGAGACTATATAATTGATTAAATGTATTTTTATTAATAAAAAAATATTAATAATAATATGTTTTTTAACCGGCAATAATTTATGAGACAACCTAATAAAACAAACGGCTTTAATGGTCTGATGACCGATTGAAAATAAACATCAGCCGTGCGATTCTGTAACCATCTCACCGTGAAAACTTGGGTGAAGTGAGCGTGGAGTGAGTCGTCAATAGTGTCAATCCCTAGCATCAGCATGACTCACAGCTCACTCTAAGCTCACTTCAACTTAGTTATCACGGTGAGATTTTTCAGTATCGACCGGCTGGACCGATAAAATATGTACCTAAATGTGTAAATAAATAAACCAAACGAGTTCTTACTTCGGAAAATTTTAAAGTACTGACCTGTTTGTGGTTCCACTGAATTCCATTCCAAAGCTGTTTTTAATGTTTGGTTTATGTAATAAGGAGCCGCTGGCTTTTTTGACGTCATCATAACTTATACCAGCATATTGAACCTGGTGATATTGAAAGATTATAGGAATTTGTGTTTTGATAATAATTTAAATTGTAAAAATAACGTACTGGTTAGTGTGGTCGTAAATTGGGATTAAAAAATGTTCAAGGCAATTAATATAAATTCAGGTATACCTTTACATGAACTCCAGATCCGGATGCCTGAGACGCTTCCATCCACGTGAGCGAATCCAATTCACCAAACTGGCTACATTGTAAGGATACGTTTTTGCTCATTGATGCAGAGTCTTCCAATGGTACGTAAAACTCTCCTCCCCATTTACCCTGATGAATAAACGAGAATTATTACATTAAATATGAAATTCTTTTAATAATATTATGTATTTCGATACAAACAGATCCACTTACATTGTCCACTACGTTGAACGCCAGGTCAATATCTGGCATCTCGTCGACATAAAAACTATCGTTGCTTTCTTTAGCGACCATGATTAGGTGGATCTTGTTACGATTAGCTTCTCTACGCCAACCGCTTACAAGTTCCTTAAGACCTGGCAGTGCAGGGTAAGGTGCAATAATCAGGAGCCGATGTCCCAAAGACAGGTTATTGCGCGTTGTAATGAGGAGTAGGATATCAGAGTTGCTTCGAACTGTGACAGTTGTTGTAGGTACCGTCGCAGATGGACCCCACCGGACCAGCTGCAGTTGTGACGGCGGTTTGTTGCCATTGCTGACAATAGAGTGAACGGAAACTACACGGTAAAGTGACGACGGGCGCGAGCGACCACCAATAGCGAGGTCTTCCTCGCTCGCTACAAACTGGTCTCTCTGTAGGAAGCGATGCAGCAGCTGGCACATCTGTTGTATGGCCAAATTAGTTAAATTATAATGTTACACATAAAATACAATTTGAAAACAAAACATTTGATACTTTGTCTACTTACGTTATCGTCAGTGGAAAGATTTTGAACTAGCACTAGATCAGCGCCTTTTAGGAAGTTGTTTTGTTTCTTCAACGCGGATTCGCGGTTAACTTCTTCGTATTTAACATTTACTCCAAAAATGTTTCTAATAGCATTATTAATTTCCGAGAAAATGGATCCTTTTCCAGGTTGATTAACTAACCCAACAACGTTCATGTTTGTTTTGTTCACATTTTCCGCTACTGTTTGTAGGAAAACTTGAAGTGATGAGGACACCTGCATGAGTTTAAAAATTATCCTGTATTTTTATTATCTGTCTTACTTGTTTTGCACATCACTTATAACTGGAACGTGTACTTACATCTATGTCCGATTGGAAATAAGGAACAAACTTTAAAGCCTTTAACACCATGTTTCTGTTACTCACAGGAGGCATATTTTCCAATTTAACATTGCTTATTGTAACACCTCCACAACTGGAAAAAAAGAACACAGAAATTATTTACTTTATGAAAAAAAAAAACAGAGTATCTTAGGCGGTAATATTAGAAAGTAAATAATGTTCACCTGGTAATGTCAGAATTGTCTGATACTACTGCTTTCAATAGAACTTTGTAATCTGATACGAAAGAACGTTCTACAACATCTTTATGATAATTAACGTTGATCTTCATACTTCTTATGTGCGAGACTAGTGATACTCCATCGTGTGGTTGGCGCAGCATGTTCAGCTGCAGCATGCCGTCGATGAACGTGACCCAATTGTCGCGCCACACCAGCGAAGCTTCGTTCAGGGATTTATTAGCACCCTCAATACTAAGGAACTCACCGCTGAAATAAATTACATCGGTCATCATTAAAGGAACACATTATACTACCTATTTTATAATTTCTTTCCATACTTAAAACTTACCTGTACGAGTAATCCCTATCTCTGAATAAATGATAAATATCTTCAGCAGTGAGGTCTATGCTCACTTTAGTTTCAGGTATTTCATTCAATTTTTTTTGTTTTGATTCCTCAACTTCATCCAATTCGTTTATAAAGCCTGTTGCGACTTTGGAGTCTTCATTCAGAATCTGAAATAAAATATTAAGTAATCTATGAGGTAAAAAAATATGCCTAATATAAGGTAAGCATTTCTTTGGGCTAACGTAAATTAGGTCGCGACGCACTGCAACCCAACGCATTGCAAAAACCATCACTTGCATACATTTTCTATGGACCAACGCACACTACAGGCTGTTACCGGAATATTTTGTATAAAGATGGGTTGCGGTGTGCTCTGTTGAGGCTTTAATGTGTGCTTGGTTTTAAGGAACACATAAGAAGAATCAAACCCGAAATGAGCTGAGAACATAGAGAGTAACGATAACTGTCAAACTGATGGCTGTTGGTGTAAACATGCTCTAGTGTGAAGATCTTAAATTGGCAATCTTATTGTTAGTATGGGATTTTTTAACGGAAATCTTACCTCAAAACACCCATTTCCTCTATGGAAAGCGACGTTAATACGAATCTGACGTTGGTCGTGTATTATCGGTTGCGCATACAGATGCAGGTCCCTGAACTCCACGGACATTTGTTTCTTCGGGAATCCCATCGTCATTGCATAGGTGTCCCACACCAGAGCTAGTGTGGCGGCAAACGGGTATACGTTGTGTCCTAAAGATGAAGATCGTTGGTATTATTCAATAAATAAGTGCCTACTATCTAAGTATGATTTATTAAGCAAAGAGGACGAGAACTCATCGTTGAGGCGACTTGCTAAACACCAGAAGGTGAATGATCAGTGCATGGTTTAATTATACCTGCTTCGCATAAAACATATATTATAATTCTAATTTCGGTGGCTGATTGCGGAGTCTAGCTTTGTGCTTGGTTTAAAATATTCTCGAACTGCATATTGGGTCTAGGAATTAAAGCAGCATACGAATAGGGTGTTTCATGTTACCTCTCATAGAGTGGCCTTGCAAGTAAGCGTGTTCTGTATCTTGCACAGATGAGATATAGTCGAGGGAGGCAGCCGATGATCTGTTGGCTTCTCGATACACTGGCAATGGCCTAAAACAGAAAAAAGATATACTCAAAATATGAAAATAAAAGCCTGACACAGTTACTTTATAATTTTGTTAGAAAATGTGCGAAGACTAACAAAAAGAAAGTGCTTACCAAGTTTCACCATGAGCCCATTGGACTAAATGCGACAAGAATGGCGTACCCGTAGAAACTGGTAACTCAACATTCGGATAGAGAACATGAACTTTAGGATTGTAACCTTCCATAAACAACCTGAAAATATTGGATGTTTTGAAATAACACAAACATTCATGTCACGCCCGTATTCTTCGAAAGAGCAAAAAATGTATAGTATATATTAGCGAAGGTTTCCGAGTTCGTAAAACGATCGACGACGTAAAACGAACGAGTAAAGCCGCGGCTACAAGCTAATTATTGTATGAATCAGTGATGTTCAAATTCTATTTTATGTGCGATTATCACTTTACTTACTTGCCGATACCCTCAAGCAGCAATAATGTATTATCAGCATGCTTCCTCCTGGTCAGTGCGATGTTCTTGCAGTTGCTAGGTAATGATCGCTTGAGGATGGCCTGCAGCAGTCCATGCGGTGCCACCTCTACCAGCACAGCGTCGTTAGGTATCAGCTTCGACGTCTCCTCGAACAACACTGGGCTCTGTGAAAATAATTTTCAAGAAAGTTCCGTAGACTCTTCGTTGTTAAAGCAAGTTGTCTTATCTATGCGTCTGCGTGAGTCACCCGGCACTATTCTATATGTTTGGCTAGTAAATAAATTGCGGTTATTGTGCATCTCTAACACTCTTAGATTTTAGCAAATATACGGGGTAAGGGTCTCCAACCTCCGGGCTCAGTCTGGGCAGAAAGTGGAAAGAGATTGCCGGCATACATTTTGAGTGAACTTGTTCACGTCGGCCATACTTACACAAGTTTACAAGGGTATCGGAGCATGTTTCGACGTTAAAAAGCCCGGATGACCGATAGTCTGAAAGGCCGGAAACCTGGTAGGTCCTAAGTCTGGAAGTTCATGGCTCGAAAATATGTTGATAGAGTTCTAGTAGCTACTTGCACTGAAACATCACTACTTACCAGCAGGTTATTAGTGTGATATTCAGCTGAACATAGCTTTGCAGTCGGATTGTCCCACTTCTCTTCAGGTACAGACGTTGAAACCCAACGCTCGGTTCTTGGTTTCGGATCCTTAATCACCTCCGATAAATACTTGAGTAGTTGAGGTCCTGCATTTTAAATTGTAATTAATAACATCGAAATATTACAGCACAACAACAACAACAATGTGGATTATATCAAGAACCAGCTATAATTGGAACGTAAATTACATATATTCATAAAATTAAATACCACAAGGTAATGTGATGCTACTAAGCACTCATAAGGGTAAAAAACTCACCAGCATCAGCAATGTAACGCGAGTGGTAGGCGATGTTGGAGCATGGTACTTCCTTAGCGAAAATACCCTTAGCAGTCAACTCTGCGACGAACTCTTTCATGACTTCAGCAGGTCCCGAAATAGTACTAGATTCAGGCCCGTTGTGACAAGCCACTTGGATTTCAGGTGGGCACAATGGTACGATCTGAAAAATAATAGCACCGGTAACACACTGCTTGAAGTGTTCAATAAATGAGTAGTCTATTTTCATCCTTCAAGTGTACAACTGCTGTACTCTAGTTGCCTGTAGCTGTTATAAAGCAAGTTGATAAGATGATTAATTAAATTACCTGTTCATATCCCAGACCTATGGCAGCCATGGATCCGCGGATGAATTTAGTCTCCAGCGATACGCGTCCGCGACTGTAAGCTGACAGTATCATCTCCTCCGCCGTCAAACAACCGTCAGCGTATGCGCATCCTAGCTCTCCTACACTGTGACCTGTTTGACATTATTGTTATTCAGTTTCCTCTACTGACTTCGGAGGGCAGTCCTTGAGATATTTAGTCCAGTAGATCTTTTAAGCAATATTTTAAAATTATATGGTGCCGACATTTCCTAGCGTACTGATCCCTGTGAAGAAATGTCGAAACAAACGCAGATGTCATGGTCTTTTAAAGTCCAAACGTTAAGATTTTATATAAGTCTAACAACGCTGGGTATTCTCTGGAAAGGCCTTCTGAAGAAAGTGCCATTGCAGCTTTGAGTTGACCTGTCCCGACAGACGCCATGCAAGCATCAGTCATCGTGTAGCTCAACCCTATTTTAGGAAGTTCAACGACACGACGCCACCAGATCTGCAAGACTACTCAAAACCACCAGGCAGGTATACTCGTATAGTCATGTATTCTATAAAGCCTGCATGGTATTCACATTCATAATCAGTTTTCTCTTTAGAAAATGAGTCCTGTATATCCCGCCGTCTCCTTCATAAACTTTTTTTCATATTCCTTATCTTTGAATTTATTTCTTACCAATGATTCCATCGGGCACAAGTCCAAGTTCTTTGAGGATGTCAGTCAGGCCAATTTGTACAGCGGCTATTCCGACAAAGGAATGTAAAATGTTGTCAAAGGTGCTCTCATCGGGTGACGTTATAATATCAACAATGTTGAGTCCCTTTGGCTCTAAAACTTTGTGGCAGCTGCAATAAATTTATATAAGTGGTTAGAAGGTTTCAAGTTTCATATCCATTGTGATTCTTTCACTTAAGATATGTGAGTACCGTTGTATAGCAGCAGCGAAGATCGGTATGCGCATAAGTTGCGCGCCCATACCAGCCCATTGCGAGCCCATCCCACTGTACACGAACCATAGCGGCCGACGGGCGTTGTCAAAGTACTCGGACTTCTCAGATAAGCATACGGTCTTCTGTTCTTCGTCCGTCTCTAGAAAAAAATGGTTAGGTATCAAGATAGTGTGTTTAATCGACTAGTTTGCAGAAATGTGGTGTTATTTTATGTTTTTAGTGTCCCACTGACTTCCTCGCTACATTTATTGCCGTCTCTGGCCTAACTTCAGAAAAAAGTCGAGTTCGATTCGCCATCACGCACTTTTTCTGCAGCTATTTTCGCCCATAGCGCTTCCGTCATTTCCATTTAAGCTGGGCAAAACACTGGTACTTAATATACTACTTAATATAGTGCGAATTCAAATTGATTAAAAACAATTTAAGAAAGTTAATGCTTACGTAGAATGACGAATCCTCTGCCCAAATGTCCGGCACTATTTGTCTGTTGTATGTTGTGCAACAGCCTCAACTGTTCAGGGTCTATGGGGTTGGCTTTCAACTCGCTAAGACAATGAGTAACCGCTGCTTCATGTCTTGCCGAAATAGTCACTAGGTGAGCAATACTCGACTTGTAGCGGTTGGGGTCCTGAAATGCAAAGTCATTGTGGTCATGAAAAACTTATTTTATTCCATCAATTTATTTAAAGTAACGCTACAGTGGCCAAACAAGGGAAACGTTGGGTGTATTGTGTGAAAGGTGATTTGGGTAGATAGGGTCTGATTCTGAGATGAAGTTTGATAGAAATGTAGGTATGAAGGAGGGAAGAAATTATGTTGCGTGGGCCTCAAATCAACTGGGATAAAGTTAGATGGATGCTTAAGGTCGGTAAAGTTTTTACCTTTGGTTTATAGTGTCCATGCAGCAGCACGTGTGTATTGACGCCGGTGACGGACATGCCGTTCACGGCAACGTAAGAGCGGCCAAAGCTCTGGTGTTCGGTGACGACGCGCATGCGCCCCTCACGCAGAGCAACTACATCCTGACGCGGATTGTTGCAGTGCAAGTTGGCAGCTATCTGACCAGTGTGGTAGCCTAGTAATACCTACGAGAGAGATGAAAATTGTGCTGTAACTTCTAATGATTCATTACAATCGTCGAACTTATCTTTTTCACGCACTTGTTTCTGTAGCAATAAACCAATTCTTATTTCTTTCTTTATAATTTACTTTGAAAAAAAAAAAAATATATATATATATGTCGTCGCAAGCGATATCAAGACGACAAAATAATCAAAATACTACTTCCAGTGGATTTCATAATATTGGTCAAACCGGAACTTAATTCTCATTGGTTGATCGGTTAGTACAGTGAACGCCGTGAGGTGGCGCTATAACTTCGCGCCATTTTCTACACGTGGACAGAGCCGATTGGAGAGCAGGCGGCATTCGACTTGCGGAGCGCACGCCGGACGGTTGAGAGCATACCATCGGAACTGTCATGTTCACAGTACAAACCTTAGGTTCTTAGTGTCTAAACACACTATGCCGAAGTTACGCGACCGAAGTTCAGCACAATTACGCCTGCAATGCTATTTGAATTATTGACGACACACTATGCCGAAATTACGTCGCGTCATAGCGTACAGCCTAACTTCGGTCGGGCGTAAGTTCGGATTTCGCACCTCGAAAGTAATAACAAAATCACTTTGTTTTGCGTCCGTCTGTCCAACTGTGTAGATAACACGACACGACGCCAAGACAGCGCTCGAGACACTTAATACACACACAAAGTTTCGGAACTGAATTTCTGCCGCGTAAGTTCGGCACTTATGGTGTGTCATATCAGCCGAATACGTCGGATCGTAAAATCAGCCGCTGAACTTCGGTCGCGTAACTTCGGCATAGTGTGTTTAGACACTTACTACTCATAAAGTGATTGTAAATTACCGAATAAACGTGACTGTGATTTGTGCTTCAAACTACGTTTTACTGGTTGCCCGAGTACCCAACTTCCTCATGGAACCCGTACCAAGAAATTATGATGATGACCCTGTTATCGCCACGCCTACGCTCGCGCCGTCATATATATTATATATATATATATATATATATATATATACATATTCAAGTAACATCATATCATGGTGAACAGTTCATAATTTAGTGTACAGATAGTGCCATCCACGAAGACGCGCCCCACTCTTCTTCCTAATCGCTAGTGGTTATTGCTAGTTAATTCCGCTAGTGTTTTAGTTTTTTTAATACAAGTACACACTAATTACCCACTAATAAGTAATTAGTGTGTATCGACAAAACCAAAATACTATCGATTAAGAAGAAGAGTGGGGCGCGTCTTCGTGGATGGTACTATCTGTAGCGAGCGGTGTTATAAAAAAGCAGCGTTTATTAAACCTAATCTAATTTACTACATTCTAAAGTATTTTAGAACACTTGAATTCTGAACGCAAAGGTGTCTGTCTCGTTAAATAAATAAATAAAATAAAATACTTTAATTCAGACCTTGATCCATATGATGTTAGTAATACACACTTATAAACATATGTTAGTAAGTAAAAAATGCGGGTAATACAATATCATCATCTGCCTAGCCTTTTCCCAACTATGTTGGGGTCGGCTTCCAGTCTAACCGGATGCAGCTGAATACCAGTATTTTACATGGAGCGACTGCCTATCTGACCTCCACAACCCAGTTACTGGGTAATACGATACCCCTAGGTAAGACTGGTTGTCAGACTCGGGCTTCTGATTACCCGTAACGACTGTCAAAGATCTACGAATGACAGCCGGGACCAACGGCTTAACGTGCTTTCCGAGGCACGGAGGGGTCTCGGTATGTAAAGATGATCACCCATCCACAGACCAACCGCGGCAAGCTTAGCTTAACCTGATCGATCGACCTGTGTGGCTGTTATCATTTAGCCACGGGCCCCTAATACAATATATTTTTTTTAAATTCATGTATCTGTTGCACTCACCTGACGCACCGAGTACATGCACAGCACATGCACATGTACCCAATGCGCCATAATAGCGCAACATGGCTTCTCATTGATGACCTTCAGAATGCCGTTGACGCTCCCACGCGCTCTGCGCATCATGGACGCCATCCTTTTCGCAGGATGGTATTGAACCCATCAGTATGTGCTTCGGCTAACATTCCTGATGCACTGCACTAACGTGGAAGCCCCAGTAACATTCTGGAGGCATTATTATATTAAACTCTCGAGGGCGTTGTATGCCCTTTGCGTATATCGAACCCACAGAGTGCACGTGTATAGAGATTGGCAATAAGCCTTAAAAAGAGTCACTTTAACTTCTGGTGTACAACGTGCAAGGCTAAAGGTGTTGCCCGAGAATAATATATTATTCTTCCGAGGCAAGGCTTACCTTTGTAATAGCAGTGATACCACACGCAGCTTCATTGTATCCAATGTTGGACATAACACTGCCCACCAGGAGAGGATCTCGTTTGTCACCACAGAACACCTCCTCTATAGCTTTCAACTCCGTCTTATCAGCCTCTGGTACAGCTGTCAAATTAATTAATTGGGTTATCATTTGGTCTCTTTTTCAATTTATCTAAAATAATTTACATGCGTTCTTTTGTGGCTGGATTAAATCCAGCTGCCCGAACCTTGTTCACTGATTTTCATTATTTGCTGATGTGATTCTTGTAATTTAATTTAACTTGGACTTTGACACAACTTTCCTTTTACCAGTTCCACTCAAAGGTGTGTGATCCAGGAGTGTCAATCTTGTTGTTATTTATATTTAATGTATGTGTTAGTACTTACCACAGCCACAAGCTTCTACATATTCGATGGCTTGAGCCGGGATTCCTGCTTCCTCGTAGAATTTCTTAATGAAACTGACTGTTTTACTGAAGTCTCTGAGGAATCCAAATTGAGGGCCAGTTTCTCCAGGCAATATACACGTAAACTCTGTTTTAGCGTGCAATACATCGGCATATATCCTGAAAATTGTTATAAAAATTGTTTTTTATCGTATGACTAAAAATAAACCGTATATGATCGAAAATAAACTTCAAAGTATATCTATCTACCTTAAAGCGTTTTTCGCTTTTTGCAGGAACAAAACGTTGATAGCTTCAGATTTAGCACATCCATCAGCATGTTCATCGAATGATTTAGTTTTACCATCCTGACAAAGGTTCAAGAGCCTGTAACCAGAGTTAATTATTATTGAACCCCCTTTTCTACATTAATAAGTAGCAGAAAAGTATTAGTGGTTGAGTATAAATGTTGGAAGTAATTTTTGAAACAATCTTGCGACATGCTTAAAATACTGGTTGTCTTGGTGACGTAGGTAAAAGTGATATGAATTTATATTTTCAAGTAGAAAAAGCTGCAGGGTTGTGAGGGGTAGCCAGGTGAATGAATAAGGTAAAAGTTAAGAGGACCAGACGCTTTAATAGAAAGGATAGAGGAACAATGTAATATCGGTACAGTGGAAAATCTACGTCTTCCAGAAAGAAGTTAGGATAAGTCAAAGGCAGTCGATAAAAGCTCAGAACTGTTCAAAAGAATCAAAGGTGATATTATTATCATTATCTATCTCCTTTCGCATCGCCTTGTAAGACAAAACCATCGTACAATGTACAGTACTATCATAAATGTTTGTCCTATTTTGTATTATGTGGCGAATAATAAGGTATTTAAATAATAAATACGTATATTTAGGACTTTGTTCCCTGATAGTACCTTCCGTAGTGCACGGCTGACTGTGGGTGCAGACACAGGTAGGCGCCTCCAACGATGGCTGCCTCGCATTCGCCGCGACTTAAGGCAAGGTATGCCTGCTCCAGCGCCGCGGTGGAACTGCTACAAGCCAGGTCGATCGACATCGAAGGACCCTTCGCGTTCAGCCAGTAGGAAATGCGGTTCGCGAACATAGATTTGTTGCACCTGATTTACAAAACAACAATATATATTATATATTAAATTCATGGAGTTAGGTGAAATTTGAAATATGATTTTTTTTGTGAAATTTGTGTTTGGTGAAGGTATTACTGAAATAGCTGTGTAGCTATAATATAGTCGTTGCTTAGTAGATGTAAAAGGGGTTATATGCTTGAGCCGACTACCGGTTGTTGCTACTGAACTAGTTGTTACTGTAACGTAGCTTTATGATTGATACTCAAATCTTTCGTGGTCTGATATAGAACAATTTCGTTCGATATCGGCACTAATTGCCATAAAGAAATATAGAAAATAAAGTTTATACAAACTTTATTAATTGACTTGAACTATATTGAACTATATTAATTGACTTACCCAGCTATACCGAGACCATTTCTAGAAGCGGCTTCATAGAAGCAAGCCTTTTCAGTTTCAGAAAAACATGTGCCGATATACACGCCGACTTTCTTACCGGAAAGATCTTCCGGATTTATACCTAGAAAAAAAAAGTAGGTTATTCCTTTAGCAAGCATGTGATGTGGATTAGGAAAATAAATGTTTCGATTTTGTATAGAAACAAAATGGTGCGTAACGAAACACGGAAGTTCGAGTAGGTAGACACATACCTTGAAGTAGGTTATGTAGTTGAATAAATACCAGAATAAATCTTATAAATTCACTGATTCACCACGCACAACCTAAACCGCTGGTGCTAAAACCATAATTTTTTTGTTAGTGTTAACTTATAAGGGATTTTTGAAAATTCAGTTCCCAAAGAATTTAAATAGAGGATGTTTGGAAGTTCGTTGTTGCTGATGGGAAATCCCACTGAAAGCACGGGTTGTTTTTAATATAAATAAAGGTGAAGATGTAAAAACCGTATACATAAGCAAAGAATCCCTGGGTATATTCTATAATTCAAATTAAAAAATACAGCCCCCAAAATGCCCACACGTCACCAGTTCCTAGTGATTTAGCTGGGAACAAGAAATCACGCAACAAACAACTGTAAGTCTACAGGCTGTTTGGCAGAACGTTAAACATATGAAAATGGTGGATAGGTGGGGTCATCTGCTACTTACTCAGTCCTAATTTCCCCTGGTCCCCGGAATATTTAAAAAAGATTTTTTTTTGCTTTCTTCTAGTTTCACCATTTTTTTAACTTTAAAGTGTTAAGATGTAAAGATTAAAAAACAAAATATTGCTTGTTTTACCCATTTTTAATAACAATTTTACTTTAAAGTTAAGAAAGTGGTGAAACTAGAAGAAAGGAAAAAAAATTAAAAGGTATCCAGGGGGCCAGGGCCAAATAAATTAGGGCTGAGTAAGTAGCAGATGACCCCACCTATCCATCATTTTCGTATGTTCAACGTTCTGCCAAACACCCTGTATAAAATAGTGACATTGACCACTTCTGGTTTTATCATAGAAGTTTACATATTAATGATACTGGGTACCTATTGTTTTTCAACCGTTGTACAATAATTATTAGTTAACAATTGTTAACTTATTATTGTACGACTGATTATTTATTAATTCATTACATAATGATGTAATGAATGAATAAATAATTACGTTTTTAACACACACACATGTACTGAAAACGCTTTATTTAACACACAAGGGCGCGTATCGTTTCTTTTTAAGGAAGCTTCTATAATGTTCTACAAGCTTCGACTCGCCCTTATGCGGGAACGAGAGGCGTTTTCGCCAGAAGCGCACACATATTTTTTTAAAATTTATTATTAAATGGGTTACCATCCCAGGGACAAAGCTGAAATGATATCATATATTTTAAGCCCACTTTCAACTAATATTTCAATGCGAAAGTGTTTTTGCTGATTTGTTTGTTTGTCCTTCTTTCACGCGACAACGGAACAGCGAATAGACGTTATTTTATGCAAAGAGATCGTTTGTGGACCACAGAGTGCCATAGACTTTTTATCTCACATAAATATACTATTCCTGAGGGTTATACATTGGAAGCGGGTAATAAACCGCGGGCAAAACGTAGATACTTGTTCTTCTTCTATTGTAGTCGATGGTCTCAATAAGGATCTTTTTGCGCCTCAATAACATTGACAGGGAAATTGTTGGCAAACATTTTTGAATTTTTTTTGCGAAATTGTATTGAAAAACAAGATGGCGACGTTATTTCCGATTTTGACAAACGCCAAAAGAACCATCTAGCATTGTAGTTGTGAACTAACCAGCATCATAGATGGCCTGGTATGACTGCTCCAAGATCTTGCGGGCCATGGGGTCCATGGAGTTCCCGAGTCGATAGTGCACCTTGAAGAACTGTGCGTCGAACTTGCTGAGACCAGGAACGGAGCCTGCATGCTGCACCACTTCTGGATTGTTGCACTTGAAACGGAGCGCTGCCTCTGATACCGGGTTGACCTGCGTTGCATAAAAAAATATAAGTATTAAAATTTGTTTTGGGATTTTTTTTGATCAGGAATCGAGTTCTAACTCGTTGGTTCGAAGTCCGAAAGCGAAAAAGTGCTATTGAGGTCTCCCTTCAGAAATTTATATCCAGCTAATGGCGATAGATTCACCTCTCAAAACAGGAGACTTAAAAGTTAACACTTCTATAAATTCCTACGCAATTACTACGGAATTTAGTATAGGGATATTGTTATGTTTCCAGAATTAATAAATAAGTCTGGAAGGCACAGTGGGCCTGCGACTTGCTTATAAGTGCTTATGTCACAGTGGTCATGACACACGTACAATCTATTGTTTTAGCTCAAGACTGTATTGTTGCATAGCTTTCATCAGGCTTCATTTCAAAATAACACTTGCAACGCAGTTTATATACTTGCAAGTTGCTACGTAACAAGCACTCACATTTGTCACAACAGTAGTGTTGCGTGTGGAGATGCAGCCTTACATATATAGAGATGACCTATTCCAATATTAGCACAACAGAGAATATACAGGACATCTGAAATAAAACTTGCCATGTATTCACAGAAACCCAAGAGTTGAAACATTATATCGTTAGAAAAAAAACTGGCTGTTCCATACATTTTGATCGTGTAGATATTGGACTTTTTTAGGGAAAAGATATCTTTTTGAAAAACGTCGAAATTTTTCAACGCGGGTCTAAATCATGAATTGAATCCCTGGTATTTTTCCCCATGATGTCCCTTCCACCGTATATAAAGTCAACATATAGTTGAAAAGCTTTACCTTATTGTACAAAATGTTTGACAAATCCTTGATGTTGTGGGAGTCCGGGTAGAGTCCCGACATGCCGGCGATGACGATTCTCTCGCCATCCATGCCCGGCGCGGCTTGGATCTCCTCGTGGGTCGCATGCTCCTGCGGTGTCGGCGTCATCGTGTGGACCGTTTGTGTTACTGTATCTTTAAAGGGTGTTGTAGAATATTAGTCTTTATTAGTATACAATAATAAGAATCACCCAACAATGGAGGGGACTAACTGGATGCGGATGATGGAGCAGCGGGTGTTGTGGTACAGCTTAAGATAAGACTTTTTAGGCAGTAAGACTGCGATAGACTGAGTTGATAGATTAATTAGTTATTTTATAAAGTAGTGAACACACTGTGACACTTAATAAGTATTTCTTCCTCTCTTTTTTCACACGAGCTGCGCAGTGAGCTGCCCGTCATGACATACGGTGCTCAAACGTTGTCCACGTTTCAGCACCGTATGTCATGACGGGCAGCTGACGGTCGGGCTGGTCCACAAATTCAAGGTAGCTCAGCGCGCTATGGAGCGAGCTATGCTCGAAGTTTCTTTGAAAGATAAAATCAGGAATGAAATTATCCGGAAAAGAACCGGAGTTACCGACATAGCTTGCAAGGTAAGCAAACTGAACTGGCAGTGGGCTGGCCATGTCTGTCGAAGGGCCGATGGCCGGTGGAGCAGACGAGTCCTGGAGTGGAGACCGCGTATCTGCAAGCGTAGTGTGGGACGCCCTCCTGCTAGATGGACGGACGACCTATAGACGGTGGCTGGGGTAGACTGGATGCGGAAGGCGGAGGACAGGGTGTTGTGGCGAAGTCTGGGAGAGGCCTATGTCCAGCAGTGGACTGCGATAGGCTGAGTTATTGCACCCTAATTAATTAACCGTATCCTTCATCTGGACTCAAGTCTCTGTTACTTGTCCGGTGAAGCGGAAAAATGCTTTTTTGAACAAACCAGTGTCCCTCCATTGGACTACAAAGTCACTATCACCTCGACCCTTATTTTTCTATTACGTAATTTCACAATTATACTATTCTCGTTGCACTTTAACAAATTGTCACTGAGATTAAAATACTGCCGAAAAACGTAGACAGCACACACTTTTGAGTTTGACACACAGATACAACGCAGTATAAATATGAAAACATTCATAAATCATCCCCGAACTTATAATGTAAACTAAGATATTTTAATTCATTTTTATCTGCAAAAGCTCACCTAATATAGAGATTTATCAAACGGCACCCTTCAGACGGACAATGCAGTATTATGCGCGGTTCTGTAACAATTAGGCGTATATATAAACAGTGTTTATTGTATGCTAATATTGGTGTTTGAATGATGTCCGACGTATAAATTAATATAATTACAAATGTGTTTGTGTAAACTTGACATATTACATAAAACAGAAGAATGTTTATGCGCGAGGGCGCATTGAAATTCTGATTAGTAGGTAAGTATACAGGGTGATGAAAAGGTGGTCTGTGGACGGAAACTACCAACTAACCCGTCATTGTGGTAGGAAATGGTTACATGGACGTTGAGGTGGGTCAATATTACCCATATATTCAATACGTGATATTTCCATAATTTTTAAGTAAATTCGTAAACCGTGTCATTATTTCAGTATAAAGGTATTCTGGTTTTGATAATAAAACAGAAAAATAATAATTCAGAAACGTTTAATTGAGTTTAATCAACTTTTTAAATAACTCTCAAAAATTACAATAAAAAAATAGTACAATATTGGCTCCAGCTACTGCACAGAATGGCAACGTCACGCGCGTACTTTAAAAAATATTAGAAATTTTAAAGCAGCCGGGTAATTTTGACCCAACCTCAATGACGCCGGGTTAAAGAAACATTCCTCTTTTCCATTAAATAAGTAAAATTCCATTCAACAGTAGTAGCAGACCTCTTTGTTAATTGCATGATTTTTACTTTTTTAAAGCAAATTAAATTAATTTGGACGTAACATTAGCTCTGTAGTAAAGAAAAAATATTTAAAAAAATGTATTCATAAAAATACTTTTTATTTTTTAAATGGCCTGGTGGAAATTTACATCTTTATTTATTCAAAACGAATCGACTGGGAACAAAATGAGTTGAATATCTCTAACAATTGGGGAATCCCCGTGCTCTGTGGAAACGAAAATATGGCATTGGATTGGTTGATTCAAATTTACATCACGATGCATTTAAGGGTTAAGTAGCTCATCCGGGGAAGTACTAGCACTAGTAGCGGCAATCCCTAAGGCCGACGAGGCCGGGCTTACGGCAGCCAGATATTGGTGAGATTCCAACCAGCTGGCAATATCTCAGCTCAGTAGATAATGGAGCTATGAAACAAAACTTATTAAAAAGGTAAACAAAATAGTTAACAATATTAGTCTGAAACAACGTCAACACATGTTACCTGTACATTTTAGACATTCTTTTTGGCGAA
Organism: Eremobia ochroleuca; assembly: GCA_949629135.1. NCBI lineage: Eukaryota > Metazoa > Arthropoda > Insecta > Lepidoptera > Noctuidae > Eremobia > Eremobia ochroleuca. The sequence goes on along the minus strand of OX451404.1, from coordinate 5,506,783 downwards.
TTCTTGAGGAAGATTATAAGCTACTACGACCCTTCGGAGCAGAGTAGAAAGAAAATAATTCAACACCCCAACCCCAACACCCCCACCACCACCAACACCATCCTGAGAGTGTTGGCTGATAGGTGGGACTCTCCGATCTTGGGGCGCTGGATACGACTGCACGCAGTCAAGTAGACATTCCCCAGGATCGGCGAGCCTCACCCAGCTTGGGAGTGAAATGTTTATTTATTATTATTATTATTATTATTAAGATACTAACAATACTAATCTAATACATAAGCATCATCATTGTTACTAACACTAAAATACTAACAAAACTATGGATACTGTAGTCCGAAATAAAGTTTTATTATTATTATTATTAGCGAAAACGAAGTAAAAGCGAGGGCGAGCGATGGTACTCGTATGCGACGCGGTAGGTTGCGGGCAGAAGCTAGTGTTTTATACATGACATATTTTTGAGAAGTGTTATTAAAGGCTTGTCGAAGCTTTGCAAGAGGGTACACATCCAATATAGGCTTTAAAATATAGGTACAGATACAGACGCCAGTACATCAAGCTACCCGAAACTGTCCAATTTTCCCAATCAACATTGAACCTTATGCTTTAGCGATAAAATTGAAAATCTATTAAAGAAATTTGGCAGATTGTAGTAGCTTGATGTGCTGGCGTCTGTACAAAAACATTAAACATAAAAAGATATTACAAAACGGCTAAAACTAGCTTCTGTGAATGGGGATGCCCATTGACAGATTGATGAGTTTGTCAATTCACACACATTCTAATCAATTCTTCTTCTTCTCAATGCCCTCAGCATTAAGGGAACGACGAAGAAGAAGAAGAATTTTATTATACTTCGTGGTATGTGCAGTAAAATTGTACACGCACGGATCGTCTCTTCAAATTGATCACTCCACGTATGATAGAGTTTTCATAACCCTATTTATATGATATTTATATTCTTTATTGCAGACACAGATATTCATATATTGCAGTCATAGGTACTTTTATTTCTTCTCAACTATTACTATCCCACTGGACAATGGTTTTCCCACTGGCTTCCTCTTTTACCAAAGTGTAGGAAAGAAAGAAAGATAGAAAGAAAATACGTTTATTTGCGGTAAACATGACGCCTAAAAAGAAAACAAACACAAAAAAAAATAACAAGTTGGCGGAAAATATGCGTAATGCTAAGATCCTATGCGAGACAGAGCCCCAGCGCTGGTTTTCAGTGACAGCCGGCGTTGACGTGATGACGTCAACCGGTGCAGCATTTTATTTATTTTTATTTATTTATTTAGGGACAAAAAAACGTTACACGTTACAATTTGAATATCGGAGCTAATTAGATTTATTTAATAAACGTATAACCCACACTATTGTCTACGGATTCACTTAATAAATATCTAAAAGAGGAAAGGACGGATGGTCAAAAAAAGAAAAACAAGTTATGAAAGGTTGTCGGTAAGGAAAGCTATAGCCATTTTTTTTAATTTTGCAGTAGAAAATGCAAAAATATCTATATCGGTAAAGTGTGTGTTATAAGTTACTACAAGGCGACGGAGAGGTGCCCGCTCACCGGCGTTTGTTTTGCACTTCTCAGTGTGAAACAGACGAGGAACGCGCACCTCTCGCCGTATAATAGTTCTAGGTACTACGTAACATAATTTATTGGTAAGCTCATTACAATCAAACTTATTATTACAAATGCCATGCAACATCATGGCCATGAAGAGCGTACGTCTGGACTCTAAACTCAAGAGTGTGTGCCGTTTGAGTAGTTCTAAATAAGATATTCTCGAGTGACTAAATTTATACATACTGCACGTTACGTAGGATTTTTTTCTAAACCATTTCAAGTCTATGTGAATATTTGTCGTAGAAAGGACTCCAAATAGGAACAGCATATTCTAACTGGGAGCGAATCAGGGTCTTGTATAAAAATAAGAAAGTAGATTTTTTTTTAAAGTCCTTAGACAATCTCATGACGAAACCATACATCCGAAAAGCCCTGCTAACAACATTATCAATATGAACATCAAAGTGTAGTTTGGAATCCAGCAAGATTCCAAGGTCTCGCGTGGACTCAACCTTTTTCAAAGCAATACCATGCAGGCTATACATGAAAAGAAATATATTTCAATTTTTAACCGACTTCAAAAAAAGGAGGAGGTTATCAATTCGACTGCATTTTTTTTTTTTTTTTTTTTTTTTTTTTATGTTTGTTACCTCATAATAACCGACTGGGTGAACCGATTTTCATGATTCTTTTTTTATTTGAAAGCTGGTGCTTCCCGTGTGGTCCCATTGTCACCATTTCAATATCTGATGATGGGATCTTGTAGAAATCGGGGGAACTCTTCAATAAATAACAGCAGATTAACCGCGATTGTTGCTATAGCATATCTAAGCATTGTTTACACCATCACACAACATAATATCACGCCTGTACTCACTACAAAGGTTATAATTTTTTTTTATGATTATAATAATTACGCAATCGCACAGCATAAAATCACGTCTGTACCCTATAAACGCAGATGCAGCTTCCTGTCACTGATATTTACATAGCAAGTAGTGTTTATATGAATTTGATTGGGGTAGATATAACTAAAAAGTGAAAAATAAAAAATTTTATATATAAAAAAACAACCGACTTCCAAAAAAACACTACAAAGTGAAAAATAATTTTAATTTCGGAAGTCGGTGTCAAAAAACCAAAATGCGGAACCAACGACACCGACTTCCAAAATTAAAATTATTTTTCACTTTGTAGGTAGTGTTTTTTTGGAAGTCGGTTGTTTTTTTATATATAAAATTTTTTCTCACAAAAATATAGTTACATTAGAGAGGTATCAATACAAACTACGTAACAACAATAATTATACTGTGGGAGACTGGTGCCTAAGCTGACGTGAGTTCTGTATTTCAGGACACCAGGTTTCCCCCCCTTGGGTAATGTTTACATTTGAATGTTATGTACACTACAATAATTCATGCGGTAAGAATTTACAGGAAACATAACCTTGAGAATAAATTGTATTTTATAATGAGTATTTTCCATGATAAGTGTTATAATAATAGTTGTAAATTTATATAGATCATTCTTTTTCTGATGTCTAGAAATAAAGAAGAACTTAATAAAAAGAATTCAATGTTCAAACTTGAAACATTTTCTTTATATATATTTTTATATCTAATTTTAGCTTTAAAAGCTAAAATTACTTTTTGCTTTCTATCAGATTAAAATAACCTCAGCGTAGTCACGAATAAGTGACTGGGCTGGATTAACAACTTCGAAAATAAAAAAAACAAAAATATGACGAAAATTGTTAGAGGAGACTTGTTCTCGGGCTATTTTGTGCCTATATCTTGATAATAATTCTCTTCGTGCATGTCTGACCTCGCTCGTCGCAAACAAAACTGGACTCGCTAAACAAAGTCCCAGAACATACGTATTTCATATATCAACACGGGGATTGTGATCTGTTGATTTTCAACCCTCTCCGATTCGTTATGTCTCGTGCGCCCAGATGGCACGGCTGTTTCCTCTACTGTTACATAATCATTTATTTTCTCTTGGTAATAGTTACTTATTGATAAATGTTATAGAATTACATTTAGGTAAGCTGAGTTGTAACTTGTTATCTGGTTCTGTTGTTGTGTCTTGTTATCTTGTTGTTGTTGTCTATGGAGATCTTCTTGAAGTAATAGGCAATCATGAATATTCGAACAAGATTTATAAATTTTCATATCATCGGCGTACATTAGGAAGGCTGAGTTAATAAAACAGGATTTAATATCATTAATAAATAGAGCAAAGAGGAGTGGGCCCAACACGGAACCCTGGGGCACACCAGATTCCACGACAAAATAGTCTGACTCGTAACGGTTTATAACAACCTTTTGAGTTCTGTTAAATATATAAGACGCAAACCACCTAAGCAAACTACCTCTGATGCCGTTGAAGGCTATTTTATACAAAAGCAATTTATGGTCCACTCTGTCGAAAGCCTTCTGAAAATCCGTGTACACTGCATCAACTTGCATGCGGTTGTCCATCTTCTCAAATAGGTAATTTGTAAAAATCATAAGATTCGTGGTGGTTGATCGAAATATATAGCATACGATAAGATATAAATAAAAAAAACACAACAATAAAAATAAGAAATGAAATAAATACGTACATATACACTACCTAATTCCAAAAGTAGATATAAACATGAAATTTATGAAATGGTAACATTCCGGGCAACGACTCACGCGCCACCGGCTTGCCTTGGTTGCCTATTCTGACCAATCTGGACGACGACGCCGGTCTTCCAGGACCCACTGCGTGACGACTATGACCAGATGGGTCAGAGTCGTGCTGCTGAATTCAACAACTACCTATCCAGCCAGCCCAATGCCATTTCAGCAGAGCAAACTTATTGCTCACAACGGCTATTCCCGTTTTGGCGCGTATTCTGGTACCAGTACTCTTGTGTTTGGTTTTATTTTTTTAATTGCTGAATGGGCCCACTGTTGACCTCGATCACGCCTGATGGAAAGCGATGATGCGTATGACGGAACGAGCGTGCCCAAAAGATGTCTAAAGTACTGGAACTCCCACGCATCAACGAAACACAGCAGGCTGCTTGACGCTGGACTCCGGTGGGAGGGTGGTCGTAAAACAGGCGGGCGTTAGCCCTACCACCGCAAGGGAATAACTGGCCAGTCAAATGAGGTGTTGGGTGTGACTGTCCAGCATGCACCGAGCGCTAGGTTTAGTTGAGTAACTGGCGGAACAAACTGCGCTACCCGAGGAGCCTTCTTCATACATCCTAATATAGGCACTAAATTCCATTGCCTTTTGGCAAGTTAAAGGTACTATATATTATTAAAAGATATCTAGCTCATGCTCGTACACGAGTGCTGAGTGAAACCTTGACTCCGGTGTTAACTAGGATAGGTAAATCCGCTCATTCATTACAGCGTTTGTTTAGCACTTTGCAATGGGTTTTGCCGAACGAAAAGATAAGCTCCGTGCTTTTCACACTATACGGATTGAGTTGAGTTTAGTTTAGTTAAGATACGACTTTAGTGTGGAGTCTAGTCAGTTTTTCCATGCTTTGTAATTTTAGTAGAAAAACCCGATTGTATTGTATAAGTGTTTTATAATTTAGTAGGTAGGAAATAATGAGCGATAAATATGTTTGGATGCCTGAGGGAGGACATCGCCGTCGAGGTAGACCACGGCGAATGTGCGACGATCTGATAACGTTTGCAGGGCCAACATGGCCAGGGATCGAACAAGACAGGGAGGTTTGAAAGGAACAATGGGAGGCCTTTGCCCAGCCGTGGGACACAATATAAGCTAACATAAAATATATACACACCACGTCACATGAATAAGACCATGATGATGTTCTTGACAGGCCATCGCTTTCCCCTGACTTAAACTTCATAGAAAATTTGTGGGGATGGCTGTCACGTGAACTTTATAAGAATGGGAATCAATATAACAACAAACATGAACTCATAACACAAGTTTAATCTTAGCTTGGGTGCCAGTGGAGTAATCAGTGATTTATGCAAGCATGTTGTCATAGAATTAACATATTGCTATTGGCAAATTGTAAAATTGGAAATAAAGTTATTATTATTATTAACTCGAGAAGGGTATAAAAAAGTGTTGGAGCAAACTGCCGATTAAATACATAAAAAAGTCTTTATGATTCAATGCCATCTCGAATTTTTAATTTAATTCCACAGAAGGGGAAGACCCTTAGTTACTAATCATTTTTTTCTTTTAAATAATAGTATTCATAACTAAAGTTTTTGTGTTTTATTTAATGGTCTTATTCAAGTGACGCATCATAATTGCCACCAACATTGTCAAAAGTGATCACTGAGTATTTAAGAAGTTCGATTGGTTATAGTTAAACTTTTTGTGGCTTTAAGACGTTTATACTTATCATTCTTATATATTTATTTTGTATCATATCCTAAAGCAAAAAAATATTCTGGTCTTATTCATGTGGCGCGGTGTGTATATGAAAGCGCGAGCGTGGGCGTAGCGATAACAGGGCCATCATCATCATCGTTTCTTGATACGGGTTCCATGAGGAAGGTGGGTACCTACTCGGGCAAACCAGTAAAACGTAGTTTGAAGCACAAATCACAGTCACGTGTATTCGGTAATTTCCAATCAGTTTTTAACACGTTGACGGGCGGTACCGCCTATAGGCGTTAATGTCTCAAAAATGATACGACAGTACGGCGCGCGACGTCTAAGTTTTTACTTAAATAAAATCAGTACGTTCGACGATGATCGATTTTGCGCAGCAATTCGTACTGTCACCACAGGTACAATTTATTATGACTTCCGTACTGGCACAATACTAAGATTAAAAATTCGTTATACAATATATGTTTTCTGATGATGTGTACTGACGCTACGCCCATAGGCAATGTATTGAACTTAGTACTGTCTCAGTAGATGGAATTAGTATATTAGTACCGCCCGTCAAAGTGTTAATTAAGTAAGAAACAAAGATTTATATGGTGAACATGACAGTTCCGATTGTATGCTCTCAACCATCAGGCGTCCGCTCCGCAAATCGAATGCCGCCCGCTTTCCAATCGACTCTGTCCACTTGTAGAAAATGGCGCGAAGTTATGGCGCCACCTCACGGCGTTCACTGACTGTACTAACCGATCAACCAATGAGAATTAAGTTACGGTTTGACCAATATTATGAAATCAACCGGTAGTAGTATTTTGATTATGTTGTCGTCTTGATATTGCTTGGACGACATATATATGTTTATCGTATGAATTTATACAACACCTTTTATTGTTTGTGCCTAACGTTGTGTAAGCGTCTGTATGTTATTTAAAACCATAGTCCTGCCCAATTTCGGTTTTAGGACAAATTACATTTTTCGGCAATTCTCATGTTCGGCCGCGTTTTCATCTTCGGCTTAATGAGACAGGTTTGTAATTTATTACGGGACAATCCTGAAAAAAAAAATTCTTTGCATGTAATATGAATTTGTATACTTTTATTGTTAATAATAATTATTATAATCATGAGAAAAGTATAGGTTCATTACCTATAATTTTCTCATGATTGATCTTTGCTAAATATATCGCTAAACAAAAGAATAGTAATATATTTATGTAGATTATTTTGTTTTGGTTTCGGCTTACTTCTCTGGCATTCCTAGCTCATATTCCAGATTTACTTTGACCTATGACATTGTATAAAGAAAACATAATAAATTAAACTGCTCAGATTTAACATTTTAATCCAAAGTTTAAATTAATTGGAATTCTATTTGAAAATAAACGTAACAACAATCGAGAGCAAACAAGACTGAATTCATTTTTGTGATAGGGTTAGAGGCATTTAAATCGTGGAGTTTCGCTCTCAATTAACCCGTCGCGCGCCAATTAGCAGACACAATAGAAATTTTATTGTTAAATTGACAAACGATATAAAATACTGGTATTCAGCAGCCGTCTAACCGGATGGTTAGACTGGAAGCCAACCCGTTGGAAGTTAGGAAAAGGCTACGCAGATGATGAGTGTAATGAATAATTGAATAATAATTTTGGTTCAAGCCAGTACAAAATACTTTAAGTATAAAATAAGTATCATAGATACTGTTTCGAAACGAAACAGTATCTATGATACTTATTTTAATTGCCTTGTCTGTAACTAACTATTTACAAAAGATACTAAATTAAATGACTATCTAACCTACTATATAAATAAATAAATACAAAAGCAAAGGGAAAGACAGTTTAAAGGCGTCGAAGTACTCGTCCGCATCGCTGTCATCCGGAAACGTGCCCAGAAGACTGGCAGTATTGCCACGTTGAATGGCAATTCTTTGGCCAAAGAACAACCCAGCCCTCTGGTCACGTGAAGTATCGACCAGCTAGCGAGAAATTTCCTTAAGAAGTAGACGCGCCCTCGGGCCCCATGACCCGAAAGTTTCGACCCCAAACGGCTTAAAGCTGTAGTTACTCATAAAACTATGGTTACAGTATTTGCTCCGCTTGAGGGTCTCAGCAGCCGCAGCATCGGCGCCAGCACAGCCCACCGTCCTAGCAACATGAGATGACGCAAGGGTATCGACACACATTGCGTCCCACGCCAGAGGTCTACCCACCTTCCAAGGCAACATCGTCATGCCGTATGTTCTCTTCCCATCGTCACGTACCAAGCCGTTTGGTTCTAACACCGCTAGTACGCCGGCAGTGACAAGGGCTCGACGAATAATATCGTTGATGCTGGCGTGCCTTGCTATGCGACCTGAGCTCCTGCAACAGGACAGACCATGGTCCCCGAGACTGTCAACAGCTTCACCGCAGTGACACCGATGCGGAGCAATACAAGGTGCGCCCAAGTGGAGATACGTAGCGAGCCATCGCTGTGCCTATGGTGGATGACGGGAGTACCTGGAGCCACAAGCCTGACTCCCACTCTCCCACTGCCAGCAGGCGGGCACACTCAACAGTGCTACGTCATGAGTTTACAAGGGTATTCCGTATAATACTGCAGAGCGGCACGTCCCACCGTCTCTGGGAAGACGGGTTATTGGGCAAAGCCGTATTGAGACAAGCTATTTTCCAAGCGTTCGACGCATCGGTCAAACACGGTACTTCTAAATCGACCAATGAAGAAGATAAAATGTTCCTGGTCAATTTATAGGTACTGTGGACCGACGAGAGAGAGGCAGGTAAACTTATGCTTGAAATTTTGCGGACGCCGAGACCGCCCAAGCGAATGGGTAGTGTGGCTTGCTGCCACGCACGGTCGTCCAGGGCCACATTTAGGTTGGAAATTAATGTGTTTCTAATAATTTGGTGCTCTTTTTCTAAAAGTTGTAGATGCTTCCATAGATGAGAGGCGTGAAGGCTATAAGTAAATGTTGGTGTACAGCAACAGTACCGAATTAGTAAGAAGGCCGAATGAATGTTAATTTTGATAAGTCTTTCCGAGACATCATTCAAATATATCTTCTCCTCAGTGGAAGTTGGAAAAGATTCGTCAAGAATTGGGTGCAGAAATTTTTTTCATAATTTTTATATTTGGAGCTATTGTATTAAATTTAGATGGTAGTCTGTCTTTCAGTAGTTTGGGGAAGATAAACGAATTTTGAAAGGTTGATAAAAAAATTCTTTATTTATATTCATTATTCGCTTTTGACTTATTATTATTGCTTTTTACTGCGTTTGTAGCCAGCATGTCGATTCTGTAAAAATCTCACCGTGCAAACTGGCGTGGAGTGAGCGGTCAGTGTCATTCCACTGATGCTAGGGATTGACTAAGCAAACATTTACAATCATAATCGAGATTTTAGTAATTTTTTGTTATGCTAATTCTATTGATCATTTTATGTATTTATTTATTTATTTTACCATTTATGTACACACATATGTAAACAGACAAGAAAAAACAGAACAGAAAAATATATACAAAGGTGATGCTTATTCCGTAATTTCAAAACTAGTATTTTTGTTGTCAAAACATTACTATTTTGTGGGGTTTTAAAATGAAATAGCAAAACAAAAAAAAAAATAGAAACAACAACAGAAACAGAAACTTAGTCAGAATCTCAATGACGTTTTTTCCTATTCACGAAATTTCGGGAATCGGGTGAAGTGATCACGCTGCACAAACTACGTGGGATTAAATTCTATGGTCCGTCAGCTAGGCACCCACAAAATAGTAAGGTTTTGACAGCTAATATTCTAGCTTTGAAATTATATAAAATGATCAATAGAATTTTATTAGCATAAAAAATGTGTATTAAAATCTCGATTAGATTGTAAATGTATGCATGGTCAATCCCTAGTATCAGGTGGGATGAAACTGACAGCTTTCTCCACGCTCACGTCACCTAAGTTTTCACGGTGAGATGGTTATAGAATCACACTGCTGGTAGGAAGACACTGACAGCTCACTCCACGATCACTTCACCTAAGTTTTCACAGTGAGATGGTTACAGAATCGCACTGTTCAGCGTGTGTGAAACGTAATAAAAATATTTAGTTCGGGCATTCGTTCGAGATGAACAATTATCTAGGCTATTTTTAGAGAAATTCCGTATTTCTATTTTCAATTCATATTTTTCTTCCTTTTTTCCGTATTTTAACTTAGAGATTAACCGTTTTGTTAGTGCTACTGTTACACAAGTTGCGTAACACAAAGGGCCAAGGTCGTGTTCCTGGATAACGTCACGGACTGACGCACGTGAAAGTGTAATTTAAATAAAAATATATTTATATATACACAATACTTACATACCTAATCGGTAACCGTACGCAATTTACATTTAAAACGAATTGCTCGGACAGTCAATCCGTTTTTTATTTTTTTGTGAATACCTACCAAAAGCGCTTTTGTAAAAATTTGCTCTTTGACTTGTTTTACGACAAAAAAAAAAAAAAAATGTACAATAAAACTGCACAACCGACTTCCAAAAAGCAAAGAAATAACCAATTCGGTCTAGCCGTATTCAGGTAATCTTGAGAACGGCTGGATCGAAGTAGTTATTTCCAAATAAAAATTAAATGCCCTGCATTACGTTTTTATTTATAGTGTAGATGCTTACCGTTATGTCCTTAGCGAGTGTTGACAGTAATACAATTTCGGTACTGGTAAGCTGTTGGTTAAGATCGGCGTACGAGAAGAACGTGGTCAAACCTCTGATGTCTTTGAAGTCGTCTGATGTGGTTTCGTTCTATTCCTTTATTCTGGAAACGAGAACGAGTTACTTGTGTTGATTAGGTACTTAGTTTTGTGATTAATATAGTACAAGTACCAATACTACTACTACTTTTGTCTGATTTCTTCGGTTCTGGTGGTATGTACAAAACCCTAAGGGGCCATTGTGTAATATTTTGTAGAAAGAAAGAAAAGAAAGAAAGAAAGCTACGCCAAACTCCAGATTATAGCCATGTTCTTTTCACAGATTATCGATTTTGTGTAAATAATAGTTTTGAGTACCTAAATAAGTAGGTGCCTATTTACTGGTTTCATAACTAACACAGCCATAGTTGCTTGATTATAAGTCGTTATCAGCAATAGTGTTATGAATGTGGACAATGCAAAAGTAGTATGTAATAATCGTATATGACGATCTTTAAAGATATCTATGGATTACCTACCCGTTAAACTGTCTGTCTCTCGGCTGGCGCGGGCAGCATAGCGTGCAGGAGTGGCTAGAGAAGCGCCACGGCGTCCTCACCTTCCGCCTGACGCAGGTCCTCACCGGACACGGTTGCTTCGGGAGGTTCCTGTTCCGTATAAGGCGGGAGGAAACGCCCGGGTGTCACCACTGTGTGGATCGCCCGGAGGACACGGTGGAGCATACGGTGGAGGTCTGCCCGGCTTGGGCGGATCACCGCCTCGTCCTCACGGTGGTTATCGGCGGCGGCGATCTCTCGCGTCCGGCCCTGGTCCAGGCCATGGTACTGAGCGAGAGTGCATGGAGTCGAGAGCCGATTCCTAGCCACCGTAGGCGCGGGCTCGCGGACGGCGAGCAATGGGTATTTTTTTAAATTTTACTTCTGTTTCTATTTAATTAAATATTGTGGTAAAAATTTAAGATGTGGAAAACTGATTTTAAATAATTTTCATTTCCTATAGTTCTTTGGCTGGAGTTTATCATTGCTTTTAATTCATCAGAATATAAAAACTTAAATGCGTACTGGCGCCGATTCCCTTCTTCACAAACTAAACTAAATTTAAGTTCAGTGCATCTTTTTCTTTCTATTTCATTAAGAAAAGGACAGAAGATAAATATTAGTGTAGTCCCACATCTTCTCGAAATAATCCTCATGGCACGCGGCTAAGTCATCTCCCTACCTCTTTCTGGGCCGGCCTCGACGGCTCCTTAAATATTTATTTGCAGGGTAATATTCGTAGGTACTTGAGAAAAGAACTAGGCTCTAACCGTTAAGTCCAATTTATCTACCAGGTCTACAAAGTCCTCGTAACATAAGGTCAGTTGAAAACCAGCACCAGGCATTCGTTGTCTGGCATTTATTCTGAACTGGGCCTATTTGGCGTAGCCGCGAAGCACACAATAGATACTATTTTTTGTTTTTGTGTGAAGATTGTGTGCCTTAACCAGCAGGGTAATTGCGTAACGCACTATCAGTAACAATGCGTTTCATTTTGACAGTTCAACAACATTCATTGCCTTATTTACGTTGCTGAGCACACACATTTTTCGAAGATATGGAGCAATGGATTAGCAATATGCTTCAAAATGATTCAAATTGAGAGTAGTAGAGTGGTACGCAATTAGGGTGCTGGGCCAAATAAGATTATTGTCTATCTTTCTTTCATTGAGTTCATTGTTTTCTATGGTTGGCAGCAAAACCTATATGCCTTCAAGTCGCCCCAGACTGAATACATCGTCATTATGGGTGTCCAAAACAAAGCTTTCAACATAATAAATTATTATTTACATTTTTTTTAATAAAAAATAATTAATTAAAAATATAATTTTTTTTTAATATATTTTATAAATTACAATTTCCTTAGACTTAAACAAAGCATACAATCAGAACTCTGGGGTCTGTCTTAGCATGCCTGACAGTTAAGTTATAATCGAGTTGATGTTCTTTCAGCTTACGCTTTATGATTTTGCTATTCAATGAGTCTCTAATGTCCACAGGTATTTGGATTAGTGAATTGGGTATTGCGAAGGAAGCGGTACGCCTGCCAAAAAAGTTATTTTTGCGTGGCACTTAAAATGATTTTGTTTTGGCTTGTCGTGTATTCACGACATATTCATCATTCATCTGCTTCTTTCGTTATTCGGATTTTTTTAAGTAAAACTACAATTTAATATAGGTAAAGCCATTTATCAAATTCGTCAATTGAACTTACAATAACTTTTGGTAAAGGCTGTAAGAGTCACACATATTCATCATATCAAATTCAGATTTTATTTCGGTGTCTATGTATCGGTTAACAATGGCTGGACACTCCAAATCGTTTGAGACGTAAGACAGCGGTGTGTGCAGCTGGTGTACGGCGACCAGTCGCTGCGAGTATCGCTGCAGCGCTTGCGGCGCTGACGTCACATTAGATGCAGCGCGCAGCAGCACCAGCTGAGAGCGAAGCGCACGCGCCGGCGCCACGTAGCCGCGCACGCGCTGGAAGCTCGCCAATGCAACTTCTATAAGCCCACGGGCGTACTGCGCCGAATGATGCATACGTCCTAATAGGATTCTGACACTGTCGTCCACTTTCTGAGACCAAGTGGCGGCATTCCGCAGTAAGTCGTCAAAACCGACTATATCTTCACCGACTATCAGCTTGGACATATGCCGAATAATGGCATTCTGAAGCTGCTCCTCTGTCTTGAAATCGCGTAGTTGTTCTTCGATAGTTTCTTGGAGTTCATCAGGTGAAAATCCGACACAAAAGACTGTTCCCGTTAAACCTGTAAAAATATGTAAAATTTTAAGAAATTCTGATCCTGATAGCACAGGTAAGACGTTCATTAGCAAAAAAAAATTGTAGAATGGAGAATAGTACCTTTATCTTCGAGAATCGCGGCAAGTTCAAGGGCCACAGGCACTCCACTCTCGTATCCCAGCAAGTAGAAGTTATTTTGAACCCTGGTTTTCTTTATGAGGATCTGTCAACAATTAAATAAGTTCCTTGAGTATCAGCAACCAGTTTTTATGATTCTACTTTTCATCATCATCAACTCTCTATAAAAAAGTTTTAGAGTCACGACCGCATACCGGAAAGTGCAGCGTAAGTAGACTCGGCACAAGGTGGTCCGATAACCTGGTGAAGATCGCGGAAATCCACTGGATGTGGGAAGACGAGGACTGGTGGTTATAGCAATGCTTACTCAGTGGACATCTTTCGGCTGAATGACGATGATGGATGGCTTCTATTAGGAGTATGATTTACCTGAGCATATCTCTGCGCAGTCTCCCGCACGGTCTCCGTCGGGCGGTCGAGTCCCGGCTGCAGCACCAGCGCCCGCAGCTTGAGGCGCTCGCACAGCACGCGGAACCTCTCGTGGTGACCCTCCATACCCGGCACTATGCATAAGTATCTCTTGCTCACGTCAAACTCGTCATCGGACTGTGAAATAAAGGAAGACCATCCTGTAGATCAAAGACCTTCCGTGTTTTTTTGTTGTTGTTTATGTGTGAATATTGTGTGCCTTACATAGCCTGGGTCAAATAAACTTATTATGTTTCTTTCTTTTCTTTCTTCTATAGATAGAGGCGATACGAATCCAATGTTGAGATACTGATTGTTTTTATTTTCTTATGGTATCCACCTCCATTGGCGACACTTAAATTTCCTGATTGGGTTATGTAGACTAGAATAGAAGAGAATAAAAAAAAACAAAAAAAATATCAGTCATCCCATACATTTGGTCAAGTAGGTAGGTAATAGGTAATACGGGCTGGTGTCCGCAACTCCACTTCAGTGCGCGTATTATGAGTACTATCGGACGGTCAAGTAGTTATTAAAGTTTTGTATGGGACGACTGATGTTTTTTTTACGATTACGATGTTGGTTCCCGGTAAAAAGTTGTGCATTTTGATGGCCTGGACTACACCCCTAAGTTTGGTCGCACCCCTCATTGTATATTCGAGCCGATACGTGAATAAAGAAGAATATTATAAGTTCTTTACAATTAACAATACGGTTCGTTTACTCTGTACTCACCAACGTGATATCTTTATTAAGTGTCGGTACCACGACGAGGTCAACTGTGGCGAGGAGTTCGTCAGGACTAACGTTAGAAAAGAATGTCGCTAACCCAGTAACATTTCCTGGGACAATATCAGATGCGGACTCCACCAGCTTATTTATTCTAAAATAAAATAAAAAAGGAAGATTATAGAAAGGTGATTATGAAAAGATAACTTTTAAGTCAGAACAAGGCTTTGCGAGTAGAGGAAGACTAATGAAACGGTGGATGGATTTGAATGGAAGGTAGAAAATGGGTGGCTACTGAGATGACCGCTAATTGAGGTGTTTGGAGGAATAAATGCTGCGCAGATCCCAAATAAATTGGGATAAAGGTGCGATACAATAAACAAGGGGATGAAAATAACGAGTTAGTTAGACTATAAATAATTACATAAACATAAATAGCTTGAGGATTAAAATTGTATGATAAAAAAAATGTTTTTCTTATTGGAGTTTTTGTGTTGAACTTACCCATTCAGAGTCAACAGCGGTATTGTGCCTTCCTCCAAAGATATATTGTACGCAATATTCAAGAAGGCACTAATTATTGATATTTTTTCATCTGCCATTCCTAACTCTTGCAAAGTAGTGTCAGGGTTTGCGTTTTGTGGAATGCTTATTCCTGAAAGATACGTCGATTATAGGCTGCGGCTTTGTTACTAAGCTTTTGTTAGGCTACAACGTCATAACAATATGCCTACATAAGGCATGTTGATGACAAGGTACGAAGTCATTGCTTATGACTGCCTCGGTGGTTTAGTGGTCGCAAGTGCGCCGTTGAGCATCGGGTCCAATCCCCAGCTCCGGCAACGTTATTTATGTGTACCCGGCTTATAGCAACAGACTCGAGCTCTATGACATGCTCCTATTATTTAAATAAAACTGCTGAATTGTACTTAACACCTGACCCTGGTATAAAAGCGTGCAGTTTCGTTATTAATTGAAGTGGTTTTATTACCGGCCAATGCAACGAGTTTTTCTAACAGTCCGGGTGTATTTGCCTGTGCAGGCTTCGCTAGCAATACGGCAGATGTGCTGCACAGCGCTCGCTCCGCGGCTTCAGACAAGTCGAGAGAACTTGGATTGCTCTGTACCAAGAAAACATACATTGTGTTAAGGTGCAGCTGATTTATTCTGTGTCGAAAAACATTAGTTATATGTTGTATTACCCAATGAATGTTAATAACCAAAATCATTTGTGTAGCAGATGACGTGCAGGGCAGGTTGAAGTCACCGTTAATAAATAAAGTGTACCTAGTTATGGACTATATCGCAAGACTTTTCACTTTTTTCTAGTAACGATTTGCTATAAGACTGAATGGTAAAATTGTATATGCCCATGTCACTAAAATTTTATTTAAATATCTGATGGATTTCATTCAAAAAGTACATAACTACATAAATGTATCGACTGTAGCACTGCACTATACATAAGTTTTTTTAATAATTTAATCTTGTCTTTTTTGTAGATAATAAACTGAATCATTACAAATTAACTTACTTCGCTTAAGCCCGTCAGATCCAAACATGTAGCTGTAAAACCACACTTTGCTCTTGCTACACATATGTCCTTGCCCACAGAACTGATTGTTGAGACGACTGCAAAGTACCTGTGATACATTCAAGTTCTTAAAATGTAAGCATTTAATGGTTATCAAGTTTAAATAGGTTTGGGCTCGGCACATCGCATTCCAGAAGAGCTCAAGCTAAAACAAACAGTGGGTACCAAAAACAACAAATATACAGGAGCTAGCGGAATGAACTCAGCAATGAAGGTCATCAGTGGGCCACTAAAGGCGAATCGTAATGACGGTCAGCAATTTGAATATACAGTGTGTCCGGACATGGACTAGCGATATTCTAAATACTTAAATATAAGCTATTTTAAAGTACAATTACACTATAGGCTTAGGTCCAATATACTTCCCCGCTATGTGGCAGCCATTTTGTTTTTTTTGTTGAAGTATGCTCTATGCGAGTACAAAAAAAATCATATATCTCAAAGTTTTAGTCATACTGAGATAAAAATAGGCTTATTCGAAAGGCAATAATATTGTCTACCGTCTGCACTACAAAGTAATATGTTCACAATTCCATAACTTTTGAAAAAAAATGTGAAAGTCGAAAAAAAAAACAAAAAATTATGCAATTCAACCAATAATTGTTAATTACTACAAAAACAACCCCGAGAGCTTTTTTATTTTTTATACTAGATCGACAGTTTTTGAGCTAAGCTACAATACAACATAAAATTCACAACTGTATGTCTAATACTTTAAGAGTTATTGTTGTATGAACATAGCGTATGCGCAAGCACAAAAGGCCTTTGTCGGAACCCTAAACAGGAAATCATTAAAAAAACATAACATTCATATTGAATTTTATTTAATGTTTTTTCCAATATTAAATGAAGATTAAAATATCTAAAGCAGTTGCTCAAAGTGGCCACCTCCAGCTTGTAGACACACTACGGCTCTCTGTGCCACCTGGGTTGATGAGCGCCTAATTAAATCCAAATCGGATCTAATTTCTTCGGCGGCTGCCATAATTTTTGCGACGAGTTCTTCCCTGGTATTTGGAACTGTAGCGTATACTTTTTGTTTCATATGACCCCACAAAAAATAATCCAAGGGTGTCAAATCGGGTGAGCGAGGCGGCCACGCTACTACACCACCACGACCGATCCACGGCTGTAGATTATTATTTAAATATTCTCTCACTGCTCGAGAAAAATGCGCGGGTGCACCATCGAGTTGGAACCACATACGCCGACGGTATGATAGAGGTAGGTCCATGAGGCTGTCCGCAAACTGTGTCTGTAAGAATTCTAAAAATCTAGCGCCGTTTAATGTAGGTGGCAATTCCAATGGCCCTATCAGCCTATCGTTGATTATGCCGGCCCACACATTTACTGAGAATTCATGTTGAAATGAGCTTGGGCGCACCGCCCTTGGATTTGCGGAGCACCAGAGATGGTCGTTTCTGTGGTTTGTAATCCCAGCTCTTGTAAATTTGGCTTCATCAGTCCACAGTATTCTTTGTAAAAAATTACGGTTCTGTCTCAAATTTCTATTTATCCACGAACAAAACACAGATCTCGCAGCAAAATCTGGTTCGATCACGTCTTGAACCCGTCGAAAATGATAAGGGTGTAACCCTTCTCTTTTCAAAATTCTCCATACATGCCACTTAGACATTCGAAGTTGCACTGAAATCCGTCTAACGCTTAGTCTAGGATCATTGGTTATTAGTCTAAGCACTTCTTCTTCATCTTCGGGCGATACCAAGCGATTGCGTTCATTAACAGCTCTTTGAATACCTCTTTCCGCTAATCTTGAATGCACGTCGATAAAAGTTTGGCGACTCGGTGTAGGCCTGTTAGGGTACCTTCGTCGATATTCTTGTACAGCCAAATTTGCACTTCCATTGCAAAAGCCATACACAAAGTGTATGTCAGCAATATGTTGCGATGAATATTGACGCTGTGCCATACTTTATCACACTTTTAAATACAAAACACTAACGCAGCACGTAAACAGCACGGACGGTAAGTGAAAGTAGCGATAGCGATCACAACGCAGGGCGAGGGACAACTAAACTAACCCAACTAATAATTTGTCCTTAAAACTGATTTTGTTTCAGGTAGTGGACTAATACGTTCTATCTCGCTTACTCACGGTAGTAACGAACAGTATTTCTCGCCTGCTCTCAGATGGAATACAGTGAATGCCATAAATGACACTCTGGCGGTTAACAAAGACGTTTTGTGCTTGCGCATACGCTATGTTCAAACAACAATAACTCTTAAAGTATTAAACATACAGTTGTGAATTTTATGTTGCATTGTAGCGTAGCTCAAAAACTGTCGATCTAGTATAAAAAATAAAAAAGTTCTCGGGGTTGTTTTTGTAGTAATTAACCATTATTGGTTGAATTGCATAATTTTTTGATTTTTTTTTCGACTTTCACATTTTTTTTCAAAAGTTATGGAATTGTGAACACATTGCTTTGTAATGCAGACGGTAGACAATATTATTGCCTTCCGAATAAGCCTATTTTTATCTCAGTATGACTAAAACTTTGAGATATATGATTTTTTTTGTACTCGCATAGAGCATATTTCAACAAAAAAAACAAAATGGCTGCCACATAGCGGGGAAGTGTATTGGACCCAAGCCTATAGTGTAATAGTACTTTAAAATAGCTTATATTTAAGTATTTAGAATATCGCTAGTCCATGTCCGGACACACTGTATAAAATAAATATTGAAATATACCAACTTTAGTTCAGGACATAACGATCTTGAAGTTACATCTAAAGAATTTAGAAGTGTTGTCAGGTCTTCCTTATGTTTGTCGTTCTTGACTTTTGTTATAGCTACGTAAATGCCTTTGATAGTTCCAAGACTGTTAGCATCGTTTATTATAGCAGAAATACCATTTCTGATATCAATAGTTTTTTCTAGAGTTACCACTTCGACGCCCAGATTTCGCAAAGACCTTGAAAAAGAAGAAAAAAGTAATTTTCGAATGACTTTGGTCTAATCCACTGTGGAAGACGTATGTAATAATCTTACCCGATTTTATAACATTGGTACTGATTTAAGCTTGTAGAGTGAATGTATAGTTTTTTAGCTCCGCGGTGTACTAGTTTGTCGGCTAGTTGAACTCCAAGGGCGCCATCATCCCAGAACATTAAATGACTTTCATCAGGAGTGCATGTTATTCTGAAACAAAACACGACTTACTTTGAAATGAAGTTGTTGCTGAGTAAATTACATTCTGTAGACGTAATAACACTTCGTCCGTCAAACACATACGGATGTCTACGGAATACAGACTAGGCTTATACTCGTATACAACGTGTAACGTTAAATGCGCAAAACCTCAGACACCCCAACTGATTTTTAATTCAATTGACCTGTTTCAGAGACAAAATAAATCATTAAAAAAATTGTAAAGGTTTTATGTGCTGTTTTAGTTTTACTGGCCTGCTTGCTTTTATGTGCTTGATGCTTTGTCGAGGGAGGAGTCGTCACCGGGCCGCTGCGCCGCGCTGACATGAGCTTGCTTGACCTATTAATAAATAGACACGGCAACATTTTTAAAGAAGATTTTTTGAAAAACGTGACCTATATTAAAAAGTGGTTCAATTAATTCTGCTCGTTATTCTGATCAAACTATTTTCAGGTTTTGCGCATTTAACGTTACACGTTGTATAGAAACAAATTCCGTAAAAAGCGAATTCGTCAACGCTGCTTATTGTGTTGGATGTTCGAGTTCGTGAAAAGTCTTTCACATACCCTAATGCGTGGACCCAGTGTAACATGCCATTATTCATGGGCTTGGTTCACATTACCTGGGGTACACGTTGCCCACAGATTCTTGCATCCTCAGCAGCACCCTGCCGCGGTGCCTGCTGGCCGCGAGCAGTCGGAAGGCGCGCGCGGCGTCGTGCGGCGCGTACGACACGCGCGACAGAGGACGCACGTAGCCGCGACTAATACCATCGCTTATCTTCGTCTGCAGATACTTCATTTCATCAATTTTTTGTTGCGTGAATAGAGATGACAAGTCACTCGCGACATATGACCTCTGCTTAGTCATGAAATACATTCCGAGTTCGTATTCTTCACCGTCCTGAAGTTGAACAGTGTCGACGAAGATTCCAGAAAACGCTATGCATTTGAGAGAGGTCTGAAAAACAAATATTACGGAACCATTGTCTTATTATATTGTACGTGTTATTCGTTTATTTAATGTTTTTGCTAGAACTGATTTTTCAATCGATCGATAATTTTTATTCGTGGAGTAAAATTGACGTCTGGCAGTTTTTGTATAGTATTTATAACTGTCAAAAATTCAAAATTGTTCCTCCAATAAAGTTATCTGGCGTTGGAAAAATCAGCCCTTAGATAAATAAAAACTTACACTTTTAAGTTGCCCTTTAACGCAACTTACGATAATTTCACAACCTTTTCCTTTTGTTGCTAATAAAACATTATCTGAAAAACTGCTATCGCGGGAGTTTCCAATGTTTTTATCTGGAAATTAAACTTTTTTTTTTTAATGTACAGCGGGCTGCAAGAATGTATGGACAGTACAGAAAAAAAATCGTGTGAAGCAAAAAATGACACCATCTAGCTTAAAACCAGTTAAAGACTTACAAAATGTAATTATTCTGTTACTAGATGGCGTTGCTTTAATTGAAAAAATATTTTTGTAAGTAGTTTCTTTTTGTCTCTTCAAACATTCATATCATTTATAATTAATACATTCTTTTAAAGAAAATTGTTCCCAACTTTAACCTACTGTGTTAAAATTGAATATCAATTTATAAGTATCTGATTTTCTAAGTTTTAGTTTTCAAACTTGAGAGGGTAGATTGAATTTGGATTTATAAATAATTGGTAGGTAGTATAATAATACTTATATCGAAGAGTTATGACTTAACTCAATTGATCGTTCGCTAAGTTCATTTCGATTAACACGTTCGAGTGCCTTTTGTTCAGTTTATTTTTACCTACTTATTTTACCAAAATGAGTACGCGTTGTAATATTGATTTCGTTACAAGAGCTCAAATAATTATTTTGCATAATCAAGGCAAAAACTGGTCAGAAATAGCCAGAGAGTCAACGTAAAAAACTCCATTATTTTTTAGTTACTGTACTACATTATAATTTATAGTCATTATTGGGTATTATATATTTCTGTTTTATTGTTGCAGAGAAAAACAGTTGTTCTATGGGTACGACGATTTGAAGAGGAGGGTTCTTTGCAACACCATCAAAGAACTGGTAGACCACGACTTATAAACACATTGCAGAGTCAAACCATGATAAGGGAGTATGAAGAAAATGGATTTCTGCGGACGAACCACTATGTTGGTTTATTTGACACAAGTGTTCATAGTGAAGGTGTTTCATAGTGAAGGTCTGCATTATCGGAGGCATGCTGTGAAACCCTTGCTTACGGAAAACCATAAAAGGGCAAGATTACAGTTCGCTTTGGATCACATAAACTTCGATTGGAGTAATGTCATCTTTACAGAAGAAAAAACTTTTAAGTTCCGTGAACATGGACGCTTATGTTTGTGACGTTGAAATAGTACGCGATACACAAGTGGTCACATAGTGCCCAATATGAAATCTGGTCATATAACAGTGAACATGTGTGGATATATGAGTGCAGCCGATCCGGGAGAACTAGTCAGACTACCAAGTCGAACAAATAGTGCAAATTATAAAGAAGTGCTGGAGGAGAACATGTTGCACCGTATTAATATTATTTTACTTAGTACTTAGTAATTATATTATGTGGAGACCTGGTTATTTGTGTATAACCTATTACTTACGTACTTTTAATAACTTAAAAAGTTATGGTGTTCATAACTTTTGGCGCTGACATGTAAACATTAAATTGTGTTGTGCTCCCGATAAAAGTATTCCGAAAAATAGTTTAATTAGTCTTTGGACCATAAAAAGTGCATAAAAGTGAATCTGGACACACAAACTTGCTGTGACAGTGTTATTAACAGTGTTTGATGACTATTTCTAAACAAAAACCTAAAATAAAAACTATCAGAACGGTGACTACTAATATGACTTTTTAGGAACAAAATAAGCTATAACAAGTGATTTGTTTACGCATAGACCATATTTAAGTGCAGTGATAAAACACCTGTTGAAAAACCTGAGTTACCCTGTCAATATTTGTATTTTAGAAAAACGTTTTCTGATATTGCTCATCTCGGATCCGTTTTTTATTTGAATCACGAAGTTATTGATGCGATTACAACACCATCTAGCGCAAATCTGAGGAATTTAATTGCATTTAGTGTTGCCTCACCCATAATAGTGTTAACAACACAAATAAATAATTAGTTGTGTTAGTTGATGCGAAACAACGACATCTATTGACTTTGGAGTACACTTACGACGTTAACATACGGTCAAAAATTTCGACGCTTTGAGTACTGTACACTTGGCGCAACGGTACTACGCTCGCCGACAAAGTAGTAACCATCGTGACCCGAGTTCGATTCCGACTAAAGCTGAGATTTGTTTTTGTGATCTATATTTGGAATATCAAATATTAGTATCATGAATTTCTTAGAGAACATAACTTTCCGTCGTACCCGCACTAGATCAGAGCCAAACAATGATGACAGTGATATAATTTCACAAACACTGGATTGTACCACCTCGAATAGTATGCCAGACATATCCGACGATGAAGCCGATCAACTATCAAAATTAAAAGATGAGATCGAACAACTAACGGCCCAATTAAACAGTGCACACAGTGAAATTGAAAAATTATCGTTAGAAAATAAAAATTTGAGGCAGGCAAACGACGACTTAATAAAGAAAAATGATATTTACAAGAAGATCACTTACAGTCCAGTAAAACAGAAAAAACAAACCCCAAAGAAAAATACAATTAATTCCACAAAAACAAAGCAGACACAAACTGTGGAAAACATGAGCACAAACTGTACACCTACAGACGCGATATTGACGAACAAAAGCGAAGATAACAACCTATGTCTCTCAAGCACTTCTCAAGAAAGAATATCTCATAAAAATCAAACTGTTTCATCGTTAAAACACAAAATATGTCTACTTAGTTGTGAAACTTCCAACAGAATATACAAGATCACTCAGAGAACGCAATTATGTAATTTTGAAATATGCCATTATCGCAAGCCTAACTGTAGTCTGAACCTATTATTAGATAATATTGACGAAAAAGTACGAAACTTTACATATAATGACTATTGTATTATTTATATTGGTGAAATGCATTTTAGAAAAACGTATAATTATATTGAACTTGTATCGCTTATACGCGAAAAATTAGTTACTTTGAAACACACAAACTTTATAATATGTTTACCAACGTTTAAATTTATGGTAAACAGTAATATAATGTATAACAGCCGAATTGAAACGTTCAATAATCTGCTTTACATGGATGCGGAAACATATAATTACGCATATATCTTGGACTCAAATTTAAATCTGCCCTATACTTCTGACACATACAGCTATCGTTATGGCACTTTGAACAATAAAGGCTTAAATACTGTCATATCAGATCTCCAAAATCTCGTCTTAGACATAAGTGCCCTGAATGCTGCACCCTTAGAGGTTGATTGTTTCCAGAAAAATGATATGAATGCTTTACCAGTCACACAGATAACAAATGATTCTCAGTTTTTTCTATAACTGTCTCAATATTCTCCATCAAAATATAGCAGGTCTAGCGAACAAATCTGATATACTTTTAGTTAAACTGGAAGAATTATTCAATAAGGGAACTATTATAGACGTTATATGCATTACAGAACATTTTATGGAATCAGGCAATGAGGATCTAATGTATATACCCAACTTCTATCTAGCTGCTTACTATTCAAGAAATACGAAACGAGGAGGTACATGCATCTTTGTCAGAGCAGGACTGCAATATCGAACACTAACTGATGCAGCCAAACAATCGATTTCAGGATTGTTTGAATGTTGCGCTGTCGAAATTATATCTTATAACATTATTATTATTTCTATATACAGGGTGCCTAAACATAATTATGTATTATTTTATGAAAAATTGGACAACATACTCAAAAGGCTTAGTTCTGGGACAAATAAAAACGTTATTCTTGCAGGAGATTTTAACATTGACGTATTAAAGAGAAATAAAATTACTCATGAATTTGAATATTTTCTCTTACAATATAATTTAAAACTAGCACTTTACAAACCAACAAGACTCAGTAGTAATACCTGCATCGATAATTTTGCACATAGTTACAAAAGGGGCTGTAAAGCTGAAATCTTAGATCTAGCCCTCTCGGATCACACATGTCAAATACTGAAAGTGCCCATAAAAATAACTTGCAAATTACAACTTTGGAAATGTAAAAAGAAAGATTACTCTGAAGATAATTTGATTAAATTTAAAAATCTCCTAGGCAGTTTATCTTTCGTAGAAATATTTAATGCTAAAGATGCAAACGTGTCTTTTGAAGCCTTCATGGATGATTTCTTATTATTATATAAATTATGCTTTCCAGAAAAGATAGTAACTATCAAATTAAATAGAAAAACTAAGTGGATATCTCGAGGGATAAAAATATGCAGCCAGAAACAAAGACATTTACTTTGGAAATATCGATTTGACCCTAGCTCAACAAATAAGAATAATCTAAGGAAATACTCCACTCTCTATAAAAAAATTATAAAATTGACTCAGAAAGCCCAAAACAATTATTTTATAAGCTCTTCTCAGAATAAATCTAAAGCCGCTTGGCAAGTTATTAATAAATCTAAAACGTGCTTACCACAGGAACAAATTATGGCTATAAATAGAGACAATTTGACTTTTACACGCCCTATTGACATCGCTAATGAATTTAATAATTACTTTATTGACACAATTGAAAATAATGGAAATTCTGATAAGATTAATGGTAATGTTTTTGATAATCTTTCATCACAATCTTTATTTATGTCACCGGTTTCGAAAAATGACATTATAAAAATTATCTCTAATCTAAAAAATACGAATACTGTTGGTTGGGATGGCGTTTGTACTAAGGTCCTAAAGTATGTAAAGGAAGATATAGCGCACCCATTAGCTCACATTATTAACCTCTGTATTGCTGATGGCATATTTCCAAACAGCTTAAAAAAAGTTATTATTAAACCTTTACATAAAAAAGGTGACAAAACGAATATGAAAAACTATAGACCCATTGCAAAAATTTCCGTCTTGTCCAAAATTTTCGAGAACGTTATATACAACTCCATGTACACATATTTTGAAAAATATAACTTATTTTGCAATGAACAGAAAGGTTTTCGCAAAAACATAAATATTGACTTAGCACTGTTTGATTTAATTAATAATATTATGACATCAGTTGATAAAAATAATCCAATTTGTACTATTTTTACTGATATGACAAAAGCCTTTGATTATGTTGACCATGGGAGATTGCTACAAAAGTTATATGGCTACGGCGTAAGGGGAAATATCCTAAAATTTATAGAATCATATTTGACTGATAGAGTTCAATGCACCGAAGTCTCTAGATTATGTCCCAAATCCAAGTTAGAAACTATATACTACTCAAAACAAAGATCCATAAAATATGGCGTACCACAAGGTGGCGTGTTGGCACCACCTCTATTTCTGATTTACATCAATGATCTCCCAAAAATAATTCAACATAAGATGGTTCTTTTTGCAGATGACAGCACTGCTATAATAGAATGCAATGACATAAATAATTATGAAAACGATATTAATGAATCTTTAACTAAAATAATAAACTGGCTTAATGATAATAATTTGAAAATTAACCTAAGCAAAACCAACATCATGCAATACCATCAGCGTCGTGAAAATAATAACATTAATATCACTTATAAAGACCATACAATTCAGGAAGTTGATAGTGCAAAATTTTTAGGAATAACTATTGATAATAAATTGACTTGGAACACTCATACTGACGTTATATGTAAACGACTAAGTAAATCTGCGTATGCACTATTTCAACTTTCAAAAAAGGTTAATATTGAGACATTACAAATAGCATACCATGGACTGGTAGCTTCTGTTTTACGGTACGGTATCATTTTCTGGGGGCAGTCGGCTAATAGGGAGGTTGTATTTAGGATGCAGAAACGCTGTGTGAGGTCTATGTGTGGTCTAAAAACGACAGACAGTTGTATTCCGTATTTTAAAAAACTAAAAATATTGACACTGCCAGCAATGTATATAATGGAAACTGCATTGTTTGTAAAAAAAAACCCGCATCTATTTGTCAGCTTATCGGCAGTCAGAAGAAATCCATTGCGTACTCAATATTGTAACAAACTATGTAATATTAAATGTAAAACAGCGTTAATGCGTAAAAGCTTTTTCGGCAACGCTCCAAAAATCTATAATAAAATACCGGATGCCATTAAAAATATGCCATTAATAAAATTCAAAAAAGCACTTAATAGCTTGCTTAGCGACAAATGTTACTACACACTGGATGAATTTTTCAATGATGGCTCAATATAATGCTGTTTCTATGTTATAGGAAAAAAAAAAAAAACTTAAATGATTAATTAATTTGGAGTTGAAATTTATTATTAATATTGACATTTAATAATTTTTTGACATTTTCAATTATTCTGACTTACTTATTTAGATTTATTTTTTGACATTTGTAACTAAATAATTCCTCATTTAAATCTGACATCACTCAATCTTTTTAAATAATATTATATAATTGCTACAATTTATTTTGAAATCTTAATTATGCATGATTTTCAAACATCTTTTTTTTTATTTTGAAATTAAATTCGTAATATTGAGCTAGATGCACACCATATTTGTACGCCTCCTGGCATAACATAGCGTTCTGTTCACCAAACTCAAGATCTGTATTTCTTTACCTGTGTTAACAAATAAAAGTGATTTGATTTGATTTGATTTGATTTGATTTGATTAAGTTATTAAAAATACGTAAGTAAGTTCAAACGCAACATAATTTTTAGTTTTTTATGCTTCCGAGATACTAATCATTTGATATATTTTTACCTAATTTATTTAATCCATTTAATCCGTTTGACCTTTGTGATAAAATAATCTGGTCTCCTGTTTGTTTTTATTGAGGTTACATAAGCTTCAATCCTCTTTCCGATTTTGGAAACGAACACTTAAGCTATAGCCTCAATAAGAAGTTATACATAATATTATAATGTTATACGATAATTGACAAACTGACTGTTAAATTTGAATAATAAACTGTAAGAAATAAACCTCTTTAATTTTTTAATACTTAGTGCATTTTTGTTTGGTGAGCCTGTTTACCTGCGATGACTGCTCTTTTTTTCCTGTTGCTAAGTAACTACCAACTCGAGTAAAATATTATTAAATACCCACTCTTTACCATAAGAGGGCTTCTAAACGGGCCATGTTTTACTGCAATTTGTGGCTGCAATATAGTGGCCGGCAACATTGCACGCAATAACAGCCAGACTATGCAATATTGCAGTAATATCCCGGCCATAATTGCCAAACATTTTAGGTATGGCCATATATGGCCTATTATTGTTCGATAGATTGCCAGACGATCGCCGAGCGATCGATTTAACTGCAATATTGCCCAGCTAGTTCTATTGTTGTTTCAATCGCTCTTTATTGTTATGGCATAGAGCATCTTTTTCCGATTTTGTTTAAAAGAAACTCGAAGTCACCCCCTTCGACATTCTAGTAAAATTTTTAAATAATTTTTTATCAAGGCTTATTTCTTGATTTAAATTATCTAAAGTTTCACGCCTATTTAGGTAAGGTCGAATCCACAATCTTTTTTTTTATTTTTTATTTTAAAACCACCACTGCGACAAGTGTGATTTCGTCAGCCATTGCTGCCGATGTGAGTAGCCCGTTTAGGAGTCTGCATCATGAGCCATACTATTGCAGTCATATTGCAACACATGGCCCAGCCATATAATTGCTCGACCATCAAGAACATTAAAATATTTTTGTAATGGCCAAGCAATTAGTTGCTAATAGTGCAGCCACAAATTGCAGAAAAACGTTGCCCGTTTAGACGCTCCCTAATGAATATATATTTCTATCAGTTTCTTTTGTTTATCATTTAAGCTACGTATGCTAGTAAATACAATGCTACACTAAAGCTTACATAGATAATTAGATAAATGTATTATCTGTGTAACTCTTTACTTATCCTACTTAATACGTTTCTTCCTACTTAGTTACTTACGTTTCGTAAATTAGTCATAGTTGTGAAGAAACCAACGCCATCTAGTTTATTTTCGAAAAATTTAACTCACACGTTCACTGGAAAATAGACACTAAGGTATCCATGCAATTTGGCAGTTGTGTACAAGTGTACAAGCACAAATCCAAGATCCTTTCAAAAACATAAAAAAGGTATAAAGCTATCTAAGGCACTGGAACAATGATGACTGTCAAGGGCTTGAGTTCTACTGCGGTTTTGTTGCTGAAAATCGTTATTGTAGTCTGGCTAGACCGTGATATTGTAAACCGCTATTCTGAATAAAACCACAATATTCTTTACTGCAATGTTATGGATCGCATCATAGCACGGCCCAGATCATCACAATTAACTATCGAAATCGCCTACCTTTTAGCTCAGGGTACAGTTTCTGCAAGAACGTCTTTTTCCGTAAATCACTGACTGTCGTGAACACTGTACACCCGTAGGCGAGCGCAACGGCAATGGCCGCCTGCCCCAACGCGCCTGCGCCTCCGTGCACAAGCACGTCACACCCAGGTAACATTCCACCCTTAATTATCTAATAACAGAACAGAATTTAAATGGTTAATAACGAAGGGATAATTGAGTTAAGATGTAAAGGGGATAGACTTGGCCATTGTTGTATTACTCACGAGACAGTAGAGTGCGTGTACGTAGGCGAGCGGCACGGTGGCGGCGTCCTCCAGGCTCCAGTGCGCCGGCACCGGCCACAGCAGCTCCGGCTGCGCGCGCACCACGCTGCCGGCCGCGCCGCCGCGCACCAGCCCCATCACGCGCTCACCGCTGTAACATAAACTTAGCATAACATCGCGCTTGTATTCCTCGTAGTTTCGGCAGAGCTGTAAGTACACCAAATTTCACCAGCTACAATTACGGGAGAGCATAATTATTATTAACCTCGAAATGGTATTGGTATGTTCTGTGATGTTGTTTATTAATTAAGGAACAAAACAAAATATAAACAGCAACATCACAAAAAGCACAAGGTTTGTTCAGATGTAGACACACTTTTAAGCAATCTTAATACTGATGTAATACAAATGACTAATTTATGGTTAACACATAATATCTATTTTATAAAACTTTGGGGGTGCACCTAGCTTCTGACGGTTCATAAGTGCCCATGTAGGTTTATGTGAAATAAAATATTTTTACTTTGATTTTGTCTAGCATTGCTTGCGGTGTATCGCAAATCGAGTTAATATGAAAGCCTCAGTTAAATCTGTTATCAACGACTTAACCCAAATATTTGTAGTTGGTAACCTGCTTCAATGGTTCACACTTGGGGAGGCAAATCTCTCTGAAGCGTTTGACTGCATTCATCATGACTCGCGTACTTGCAATCTAAACCAATATGGTATCAAAACACTGACGAACGATTGAACCTAGTTCCTTGTTATCTAATTGGCAGGGTACAGCATGTGGATGTTATCGGTGCTCAATCGTCTGTATAACAAGTGCAATAAAGAGTACCGCACGGCACAATTCTGGCCCCATTATTGTTATTCGACACATTCTTCCCAGGACGATGAAAGCGTGTGACCTATTTGTAACAATTATCTAAGCACTTATACAACCTACACGAAATTCCATGGATACGAGCAAAATCAAGATTTGTGTGTTTTTGAAATTTCTCTGAAAATATTATTTTTCAGAAACCAGAATTGTGAGTAACGTATATATTGGACCCGCCAACAGGTGTTTCTACATTATCTGTGGCACCACGCTCTATGTATTTACTAGTAAGATCAGCATTACAGAAACCTTACATTCATTAAAATATATCTGTATGTAAACACTTGCCTCTCAGTGGTTCCACTGTAGTCCATTCCGTACACATTGGTTTCGCACGGCGTCACGCCAACCGCCCTCTTCACATCGGACGTGCAGAGCCCGGCGTAGTGGACCTGATAATACAAACAACAAATATAACTGTTTTGTGATGCCAAAGCGCAGCCTAAAACGTGGCAAATCACAAAAAAAATAACTTAAAAAAAAATGAAAAGCTTTCAGTTATTTTAGCTCATCTTTTTCCTTCAAAGTCAGTGGAGAGCAGGAGTGATAAGGAGAGTATTAAGGAAAGTTAGCAGTGAGCAGTTAGTTTATACATACCGTTACCGCCAAATCAGGCTGCTGCAAATGAGGAGCCTCTACCCAGTGCAGGGACTCAAGATCTCCTATTTGTGAACATTGTAGTATTACAGAATTCTTCGAGTCTCCTTGTTGGTGCAGGCCACCTGTGGTTTCCTGTATAAAAAGTAAGTGTAGATATTGCTTAGATATAATACTAAAAGGTCTATGTGTTCAGATAAAGATTTTTTTTTCTCCTAGAGGCAGCCAAGAAGAACTCCACCGGGGCAAGGCAGGGTATTTAATTTTGTACATATAATTATGAATTTTCAGATATAGTTATCGCTACACATAGTGGCAGTGACCGGAATACCGAAATAAACGTTTATAATTCTTTTAATTTATCTTGCACCTGAAAACAGTTTAAGTCAAAAACACGATTAAGAACACATGGCCACATTTGACGTTCAAAAATGCGTTTTGTATGCGTATTTGAAATAAATGTTTTGACTTTGACATGTTCCTCAAGAAAAAAGTAAAACTAACATTGAAAATGTAATTGTAAAAAAACCACTAACGTTTGCGCTGCTAACCAGTGACGGTGGTACAACCAGGTCCACCCTTGTTGCGTCTTGACTGACGGGAGGCAGATTGCGGTATTTAATATGCTGCAGAGTAACTCCACCACACCTGAAGCATTATGAATGTAGAAATTATATAGTTCAGCCTGACAAAACTTTAAAAAAGTGCTTAAAAAATAAAAAAGCAAAACGTTCAAGAACATGTATGTTGATGAACATAATATGAGTATAATATAATATAGAATAGAAATTTATTTTGCAAATACGGGTAATATATAATAGGTGTTATAATGCATTAAAGCTAAGACATATTTCACTATTTTAGAGAAAAAGATTACAGAGAAGGAATTGAGAGTACACCAGCTCTGGCTAGTCTCCATTGAAATTGGCCGCCGTGACCGAAATGAGGTCTGGAGAAAACTGTTATAATATACTTAGTCACCTTGTTAGATCCTGGACATCAGAAAAGTAAGCATTCACAACAGTCTTCCCGTTCAAGTTGTAGGCATCTTGAAGATGTCTCCTGGTGTCAATGTTTAATCTCCTGATTTGTGTGGGCAGGGATACTGCATCGTGTGGTTGTCGCAACATGTTCAGCTGCAGCAAGCCGTCGATGAACGTGACCCAGTTGTCGCGCCACACCATCGCTGCCTGGTTCAAAGATGCGCTCGCAGCCTCGACACTCACGAATTCGCCACTACAAGATAGATACATCGAATAAGCTTTGTTCCATACCAAAAGAATCACAGTGATACAATGCAAGATATTATACGGAAAACTTTTGATAAATTGTGTAAACCTCTGGATGTGCAACAGCTTCGTTTCGTGTAAGAATGCAGACCATGGCAATGCAATTGAACACGCTACGCTCGGATGCATGGACTGATATGGATGAGTACCCTAAGCAGCCCAGAGGCACAGACTTCATAATCTCGTTTCAGGGGAATGGGCCGAAAAGGGAAATATCTCCATTGTGTGATTGTGAGTGCGCAGCATATTATTATGTTGCAGTGGTAAGGTGAGACACAATCAGCCAGATAAAATCAAAACGTGTAGCAACAGCAGTGGAACGTTTTAAATCGACTGCACGGAAAGAAAAAATAATAAGAAACACCATCGTGTTTGTGTGTGTTATTTGTTAACTTATTATGACTGACCTGTAATTATAATCCCTGTCTTGCAGCAGTTGGTAAATGTCTTGTGAACTGAGCACCATGTCAGTATCATTAGTTTTTGTCATGTTTACTTTGGAACCACTTTGAATGTACCCTGATGCCACTCTGTAATTCTCGTTCAAAATCTGTTGGAAATAAATTGGTCTTGTGATCACGCCTGTGTTCCCCGAAAGACTTCGCAGAAGTGTTGGTAAACTAAACACATATTGGAACATGTTTGAGACTCATGAAACAAGGCTGAGCCTATTGACCATAAAGTGCTACTGAAATATTCTAGAAAAATCCCATAAAAATTTGCCTGGCCTAGAATTCGAACCCCATGGGCAGCAGTTGCACTATTTTAATCAATCAACTCAGCCTATCGCAGTCCACTGCTGGACATAGGCCTCTCACAGACTGCGCCACAACACCCTGTCCTCCGCCTTCCGCATCCAGTCTACCCCAGCCACCTTCTTTAGGTCGTCCGTCCATCTAGCTTTGGGGCGTCCCACACTGCTCTTGCCGATACGCGGTCTCCACTCCAGGACACGTCTGCTCCACCGGCCGTCGGCCCTTCGACAGACATGGCCAGCCCACTGCCACTTCAGTTTGCTTACTCTGCAAGCTATGTCGGTTACTCCGGTTCTTTTCCGGATAATTTCATTCCTGATTTTATCCTTCAAAGAAAGTCCGAGCATAGCTCGCTCCATAGCGCGCTGAGCGACCTAGAATTTGTGAACCAGCCCGACCGTCAGTGTCCACGTTTCAGCAGCGTATGTCATGACGGGCAGGACGCACTGGTTGAAGACCTTAGTCTTCAAACACTGAGGGATAGGCGACGAGAAGACTTGACGAAGCTTTCCAAATGCTGCCCAACCCAACTAGATCCTTCTGTCGGCCTCTTTCTCAAAGTTGTGTCTACCGAGCTGGATGACTTGCCTTAGGTAGACATAATCCTTCACAACTTTGAGAAGCGACCCTTCGATGTGGATTGGACTCGGCAAGACGTGCGAATTGTACATGACTTTTGTCTTGTCCAAATTCATGCCGAGGCCAACCCGCCGAGAGGCTCCATTTAGGTTGTACAGCATTCGGTCTAGCTGTTCCAGCGTCTCTGCCATTATGACGATGTCATCGGCAAATCGAAGATTTGAGATGTACTCGCCGTTCACGTTGATCCCCTGTCCAGTCCAGTCCAGCGTCTTGAAGGCGTCTTCCAATGCGTTGGTAAACAATTTAGGGGATATTACATCCCCCTGTCTCACCCCCCTGAGCAATTGGATGGGGCTGGTTTTTTGATCCTGGATCTGGACAGTCATCGTTGCAGCGTCATACAAACATCTCAACACTTCGATGTAGCGCCAGTCAATTCGACATCGTTGCAGAGAGGCCAGAACTGCCCATATTTCGATGGAGTCGAAGGCTTTTTCGTAGTCCACAAATGCCATACACAGCGGCTGATTGTACTCCTCGGTCGTCTGTACAATTTGTCGAACAGTATGGATGTGGTCTACGGTACTGAAACCTTTTCGAAAACCGGCTTGTTCTGGCGGCTGGAACTCGTCTTGTCTCCTGACGAGACGGTTCGTGACGACCCTCGAGAACAGCTTGTATACGTGGCTCAGAAGCGAGATGGGTCTATAGTTCTTCAGCAAGGATTTGTCACCTTTTTTGAAGAACATAACCACCACACCCCTGCTCCACGCCTCGGGCGTTGTACCCTCTTGGATAACGGAGTTGAAAGAGGCTCGGTAGCTCTTTCAGGACTGGAGCCCCGCCCGCTTTAAGGAGCCCTGTCGTTATTTCGTCATCCCCACGTGCCTTGTAAATTCTCTCTATTTTAATAGTGCGCAATAAACTTTTGCGGAATACAGTGAATATCTTTTAAATCAGTGTAGTATTGTTTGTAACAGGGTTGATATCACGATTTACTCACAAAAAACAGGCTCAACATCACATCCAAGTCCTAGTCCAGGGTACGCTTCAACTTCCCGCCATTTGTGCTGACTGACAGTTGACTTAGTGACAGCTACCTGACTATTTGTGTGTGAAGGTTCACATATCTATTAAATACATACACTACAATCAGTATACCTCAAACTTTCCGGTCCCCCTGTGCAGTGATACGCTGAGCCTCAGCGGTCGCTGGTCGTACAACGTGGGCTGAGCGTACAGGTGCACGTCACGGAACTGCACCGGCTTCTGACGCTTGGCAACCCCTGAGTGCATCGCGAAGGTGTCCCACGTCGCCACCAGAGCAGCCGCGAAAGGATAGCACTGTTTCTCTGGAATTCACGGAGATATTGGATTATTTACATCCATTATTCTTACAAGTTAAATGCAAGTTCGTGTTGGTAAGTGATCACCGCTACCTATGGATAATAATTGATATATTGTTGCCATCTCGAAGAAAAAGCTGAAATGTCTCATGAGCCTGTAATAACCCTAGCATTTTTATACCATCCAAATCGAAACGCAGTGCAGCAGAGCTGCTTTAAAAAGCCACTGTATGGACTTTTATGTATAGCTCATACTCAGATGGTAGAAAAAGAATCCGGTTAGTTATGTCAATTAGTTCATATACGGAAGTTTTGTTGTGACAATGAAATGTAAAATAAAAAATAATAAAAACAACTTTATGTATGGTACACATCTCATCCTAACTCATGGACAATGAAACATTAGTACATTGTTCACCGAGAGGAGAAAGTGACCGATTACCGTCGAGGGTGTCGTTTGAAGCCCGAGCCGTAGGCGAGGGCTTTAAAACACCCGAGATTGGGAATCGCACTTTCTCTCGAGTGATACATAGTGCTTTATACTACACCTAAAATAAAAAACGAAATCTTTATTTTACTTTCTACGAAAACTGAATCCTCAAACAACACACAAATTGGAAATGGCGCCAATGGCGTCTGCAATTTTCACATGTTCTTTTTTCAAATTGTTTATCCTGCCGCCGCAGGGTCGCACTGCCAGCCCGACACCATCCAACACACAGCTAGTGGCCAGTGTCATTTTGCGAACTTGGAGATAAAAACTCACTGTAAAAACTTTTTGGCTTTTGATATTTAGGTTACCGGCTCATAGTCTTACCCAAAAATAAAAAAGAAAAACCACGTAAGAAATGGATTTTCATACACTTTTCTCTCCCGCTCAGATGCGTTTTCTCCCCGCATATTTGTTCGATATGCAATGACGTACTTTCTACCGTAAATTTGATAAAGTATCAAGGTACTTTCCAAGCAGGTGTAGTATAAACTTATTTCCCAACTCCAAACAAAATTAAATCTAGTTTTTTACCTCTAACAACGTGACCTTGTAGGTAGCTGTACTCATCATCATGAATGGACTTCAGGAACTGGCAGGCTGCAGCCACTCGCTTCTCTCCATCGACAAAATATTCAAGTTTCCTTTAAGGAAATACAGGAAATTAAAAAATATGCGAAATTTCAAGCGATGAATTATATTTTAATTTCTCTCTCACGGCAGGCCAAATACCTCTCCTCTCGTCAATAGATCATTGATTATTATCAAGCATTTTCATTTCGTGTTGGCGAAAAGTTTAGGTTTCTCAGTATGAGCTTCATTATAGAGTAATCTAACTTAGTTTACTTTTCTTTTCTGCAAAAATCGCGATTCCCATTCACATAGAGGTTATGACTTCGAGACGGGCTAGAGTGGCTAGTGGCTAGCTAGTACTTTATGACTTCTTCAAAAGACTTTTAATGTTAATAAAAAAATAGTTTTAAATCGCCAACCTGTGTGTATAGTCAGGGAAATGAAATAATAAGCAAATTGACCACCAACTCAAATCATTCGTATATTCAAACCAAAACTGTAATTTTTTGACAGTGTATGAAATGGCTAAAACACACGTATTAACGTAGGATGTGAATTTATTTTATTTTATTTATTACGGACATTAAACAGTTACATGCTATAGAAAATAGAAAAAAATCCTTATAAGCTAAAGATAACAAACATGTAACCCACACCAATATCCACATCTTAACAAAAGAATTACAGACTCGGTAAATTTTACAGAATACAGAGCTTTCTGTGATAGCTGTGTTTAATGTATTAGTTAATTATTATTTATTAGTATTGTTGGGCTGAATGCCCGTGTGATTCCCTGGTACTGCTTCAATGATACGTACTCTTACTCGTGAAACGATGGTTTATTATAACGTATGTTCTTTACAAAATGTAATATGGAGTTTTAGTTTTCTTGTAACATTGTGCGTGTAGTCGTAAGGTTTTTTCGAATGAATTCAACCGGGAGTCAGCAGCAGACGCGAAGTTCATTCGCGAGCCGTTCCGTCGCCAGCGCACGGTGATTGGTCGTCTCCGCCCGCTGCTTCATTTCATTCGATGACGCGACGATCCGTTGCCGCTTACATGGTCGCTAGATGGCGTTGCACGTCAAACAATTATTTATTTTATTATTATTTTAATTTATTTTATTATTATTTATTTTATTTTATTCGCATTAATGTGTTTATACCTAATCGTATTGATCACCACGCTTACTGACCGTGGCGATCAACGCGATGGCCGTTTTTCGTGGATGTGACGCATATATTTTTCCCCAACTATAATAGTTATTTTTTTGTGTTTGTTTCCTTCTCTGCGACATGTTTACCGTAAATAAACGTATGTTCTTTCCTTGTTTTTTCTTCTAATGCTAGGGTTCCGTTTTTTTATTCGGACGTACGGAACCCTAAAAATGGTTGCCTCGTTTGTGGCAAAGGGTGGTCACGTCGCCACTATTGTACTAGAAGATCGCAAGACGGTTAACGCTGACTGGTATACCACGGTTTGTTTGCCACAAGTCATCACAGAGTTTCGAAAAAAGAACTCTAGACGTCTTATGATACTGCACCATAACAATGGAAGTTCGCACACCGCCCGCGATACAAAGATATTTTTGAGCACCCAAAATGTCAAAATTTTAGATCACCCGCCTTACAGCCCTGACTTGAGCCCTAATAATTTTTTTACTTTCACCAAAATTAAGCAAAATCTTCGTGGTCAACGTTTTAGCTCACCCGAAGAAGCTGTTGACGCATACAAATCGGCCATTTTGACTACCCCCACTTCGGAGTGGAATAAATGTTTCAAAAACTGGTTCGAACGCATGCAAAAGTGTATTAAATATAATGTATTAGATCGTCTATACTTATTTCAAACGACACAACTTAAAAGGCAGCCCTCGTAGTAGGGTTGGGTGTCGTGCTTAGCGTAAAAAATGGCGCGGAAAGTACAGCGATTTGCGTCGGGTGAACCGAACGACGACGGTGGCGCTGCCCGAACGTGTGCATGTGTATTATTATGAAGTGACCTTGTACGAGCGGGGTTCAATTATTTATGTATTTATGTAGTCAGGTTCATAATGAAATAAAAATAATATTATAATAGTTATTATGTGAAAGAGGTTTATTAATTAATTCAATAATGACAAAATAAGATACCTGA
This sequence comes from Eremobia ochroleuca, assembly GCA_949629135.1. NCBI lineage: Eukaryota > Metazoa > Arthropoda > Insecta > Lepidoptera > Noctuidae > Eremobia > Eremobia ochroleuca. The sequence continues at coordinate 5,468,949 of OX451404.1, read as the reverse complement.
GTAAATATTGCTTAATTGCAATATCCAACCATTGTGATTAAAACTCAAATAAAACTTTTAAATCTCAAAATTGTGCAGCAGTACAGCGCTTCGGCTCTTACGGTTGCAAGCGCCCTTGCTAAAGAGTCGGCTACGAATACCTCGAAGTGCGGGGTGAGGTGCGGTCTCTGATATGAGCGCGGGAAAGGGAGTGCCCCTTCTGTACGTAGTACTATTATGTATTCTGTGGTAACGTTCTTACTGCTGGTATAATACAGGCAAAAGCTCAGCTTCCAAAAGCATTAAGCCCTGGCTGGAGGCCTTAATTTATTGAGGCATCCACAGACAAGCCCGGTTAAGCAGTCGACAACCTCATAGACTGAACTGCGAGATGCCATTCAAAAAAAAAAAAAAGCTTCCAAAAGCATTTCCATGTACTGTAACGTTCGTACGAATGCTCGACGCTGCGGCCGACGTAATCTCACGGCGAGTACCTTTACCCGTAACATTTCTTTCTACCTTGCGTTCATTGTTGGAATGTCGGACCTACAGGTACCGCTCATGCCTTTGCTCGATAAAATGTTAATACATATAACTCGTTAGTTTTAAAATTAGAATTAGGTTGTAACATAACATCGAGCGTCGTGTTCGTAGTGCGGTTCGATAAAAACTTCGAATGCTCTATGTTCTGTTACAGGTATAAGAAATGCTCTAGTCTAAATTCACCTTAGCGGGGTGGCATTGTTTGTATAATTAATGGACTTACCATGTTTCACTGTGGTTCCATTCGACTAAATGTGACAGCATCGGTGTTTCCGTAGATACAGGGAACTCCACTTTCGGGTACAAAGCTTGGACCTTTGGTGTGTATCCGTGCATGTACAAACTGTAGGAATAAAACAATTAATAACTCAGTTATTGTAACACAGGGTGTCACAATGGGCTGGATTATCGCTAATGTGATGTTTTAGGCCCCGTTCACACCAAAGCGCCGAGTCGGCCGCCGACTGTGAGTGTACAGTACAATGTATAACAGCAACAGCCGCCGACTGACTGCCTTTTGTTTTTGATTGGCACATTTCAACAACCAACCAACAATTACTCTCATTACTTTAGGTAGTATGAGTAACGATACTGCAGGTAGTCCTTAGGAAAGTAACATATTCATTCCTAAACCGTTTTAAATGTGAAACTTCAATTAGACACAGGATTGACCACAACAAAATAGCGTGGAATTTATAACAATTATAAGGTCCAAACAAAGTACCAAAGAACTTTAACAGGACACAGCACTCATTAATATCAACAAGTTTTGCTGTGGGACCAACTGTGGAATAATAATTAATAACAGCCGTTTTTATATAAGTGTACACGATTAAATTACACTTATGTACACTTATGGCCCACTTGCATGTTTAATGAATAAATCTAGAGTTTGTAAGTACGGAGTAAAAAAAAAAATCATTTTAAGGTTAGCCACACACACACAAAAAAACATTTTAAGGTTAGCCACGAGAGGGCGCCCGCAGTCTTCAGCAGGCGCGTCGACAGCCCGCTGAAATGCGGGCCGAAACGCCACCTACTGTCGATTACAAGACCCAGATATTTCATCTGGGCCTTCACCTCAATTCGGACGCCCTCCACAAAGATGTGGGCGTCTGGTGGTTGGCGCTGCCGAGGCCCGTGGAAGAACACGGCCTCGGTCTTGTGCAGCGCCACCATCAATCCTAGGCGGCGGATCCTCCCTGCGACCAAGGATCCGCCCGCTGAGGCCAAGTTCGCCGCCTCCCTGAAACTCTCCCCCAGGGCGGTGAGGAGAGTGTCATCCGCGTAGCAGATGACATTCGTGCCTCGGAGGAGAGTTCCCCGCAAGAGCCAGTCGTAGCCGACGTTCCAGAGGAGAGGTCCTACGACTGACCCCTGTGGAACGCCGGCTTCGACTGCGTACCGCCAGACTTGGCCAGCCCTGTTCACGAGGACGATCGCCCGATCCTCCAGGTAGCTGGCCAGTAGACGCCGCATGTATTGAGGCACCCCGTGGAATCGGAGCGCCTCTAGGATGGTGCTGTGGGGAACAGAGTTGAAGGCGTTGGCTATGTCGAATGACACCGCCAACACATCCGTCCCCCGCTTCCATCGCCTCCTTCACCTGGCCCTTAAGGCGGGGCAGCGCGTCCACCGTGGAACGCTCAGCCCGAAAACCGAACTGAGCGTCTGACAAGTCCGGCCGCGATTGGTGAATTTTATTTATAAAAATGGCTTGAAAGAGTCCGTAATTGACTTTTATGATGAAACGCTAAAAAACTGCAAATTAAAGTTGGCATTTCGGAAAATCAAAAATTTTAAATACGGTGATGTGAACATAACTGATATTATCATAATATATAACTATATAGCCCATCGCTATGGTGCGTCTTCCTCTACCGCATTTGATACTACGTATAGGCTCTCTCTCTCGCACTATTTCAAGCGGCTGATGTGGCGCGAACAACTGCAATGCTGCATCCTCTTCTATCGCACTGGATATAATGGGGAGTCTCTCTTTCTGGCACACTTTCATACGTTTCAATTTTCAAATATCAACGCCTTACAACCCTGATTTTTGACAGGTTTTTCATAGACAACTTAGTACTATCGTATTCGCAAAAAAATAATCTTCATTTTGACATATAATTTATTTGGTTACTCGATCGGTGAAGGTACCATTTTCGAATCACCTGTTTAAACTAACCAACCCTATAGCCTTGACAAGAAAAAGGTAAGCAACCCTATGTTCTATAGACTTCATAATTTCGATTAGTGTTAATTTTTTTTGGTTACGCTATGGGTGAAGGTATCGAAAAAAAAATACCTGCTACATTATTAATTAAAAATATCCTTGACAGGATTTCATTATGCAACCAATCACCATTACTTTCATTAACATATTTTATTCCGTAAAAAACACATTTCGTCCGGTTACTTGATCGGTGAAGGTCGTTCCTCTACGTATCTAAGACTATTTATATGTATAATTTTGCATGCCGTACGGCAAAATGTATCGGGACTCTCATGGAAATTACCACCATATCTGTATACCTACAATATGAGCAAATAAATGATTTCTGATTTCTGAAAGCTAGGCAGATGATGTATTTATTTATTTATTTATATATAAGTTCATGAAAATAATGCCTGCTGACATAATACCGAATTTTCACTTACTACAACGACGAACAATATAAAATACAAAATAAGTTATCAGCGGTACCTCATAACGTCCATTTATTTTGACATTTCTAACACCAACCCAGAGCTTAGAGACTTAACTCTCCCACATCGGTGGGTTTAATATCTAAACATTTTATTCTAAGTTTATCTCAACCTCTTGGTCGCGCAAGATGAATTAAATTGATTAAAACCGAGTTACCTGTTAACTCCGAGTTTAAGATAACCCATGAACGATCAAGTGGGCCTAAGTAGGGTTAATAGAACTTTAACTTTTTCGCAATCATGGAATTAGTAAGTACACATAGAGTTTATACATTAAAAAAAATAAGAAAACAAAAAACCGCCAAAGTGTTTAAACACTAAGAATTTCTAAGTACTTACTCGCCAACCGCTTTAAGTAAGAAAACCGCGTTGTCAGAATGTCCGCGCCTGGTGAGCGAAACATGCCGACTTGCCTCCGGCATGGATCGCTTGAGGATAGCCTGCAGCAGTCCGTGAGGTGCCACCTCCACCAGCACAGCGTTGTTAGGTATTAGCCGCAGCGTTTCCTCGAACAACACAGGGTTCTGCGACATACAACCAATTCAGATCAAGTTTGACGCGATGTCATTCAACGTGGGATTTTTTTGGGCACGTTTGGACTTGAGAGCAATGTGAAGGGGTACTTTGACACAGTATTTACTGTATTGTGATTTTGTTGCCTTGTCTTCTTGTGTACAAATAACTAAAAAACCACCGCTACTTACCAGTAGGTTGTCAGTTTGATATTCTGCTGAACATGTTTTAGCAACATCTTCGTTCCATTCGCTCTGCGGAATAGAAGTCGATATCCAACGCTCACTGCGGGACATCGGATCCTTTATTACTTGTTTCAGTAACTTGAGAAGTTGAGGACCTGAAAAAAGTTTTTTCTTCAATTTCCATAATAATGTGTGCTTAGTTACGTTTCCTTTGAATGCCATGGGTAAGTACAGGCCACAACTTATAATTTAATATTTGTATTTCGTGACCGTACCTACTTTTAGACGGCTATTTGACGTCGTTGGCGAGCAACGTACTTCTCCATCCATTGGAGGCGTTGAAAAGGTTAAATATCACGTCATCTCATACCTGCGATTGAGATGTATCGCGAATGATACGGTATGTTGGAACACGGCACCTCCTTCGCGAACACGCCTTTTGCCACGAGTTGAGCGACGAACTCCTTCATCACGCCAGCAGGTCCTGAGATGGTGCTGGAGTCAGGTCCGTTATGACACGCTACGTCGATCTCAGGCGGACATATCTTCGATAACTATATTTGAAAATAAACACCGAAATGATGAGCCAGGACTTCGTGTTCCGAACACTTGTAAAAAGGATGTTGTTTGACGGTTTCTTGTTATATATACGTGTATGCCATGTTGCTCATGATAGAGGCATAGTATAGTAACATGGATTCTGACAGGTTTAAAATATACTTTTTACAGGCAGACAGACCGCGTAGATTCTGGAATAGGGTAGTAAACTGAAACAATAATGAATGATTGCATTTACTTGATCATATCCCAGACCGACAGCAGCCATTGAGCCATGTATGATGGGAGTCTCCAGTGATACACGTCCACGGTGGTAAGCGCACATTATCATTTGTTCCGCTGTTAAACATCCGTCGGCGTATGCGCATCCTAGCTCACCAACACTGTGTCCTGTAAGAATTAATGCAATGATCAAATATTAGCGCAAAATAAATATGATCCACTTATGCGGCATAAAATGTATTATTTTTTCCTTTATTTTTTTTGCACCAGTAGAATTTTTAAAAACTAAATATGCAAAATACGATAGAACACAAGATCTGCTACTCTCTGTAATAAAATAATCCATCCAATCCCGGACCTTTGGAAGGCGCACGAGGGGTCGAAACCAACTCGCTGATGACAAGGTCTGATAGACACTCTTAGTGAAATAAGATACCAACCGACGATGATCCCTGTATGCAAAATGCAAGTACACCAAAGACTATTCCCGGTTGGGTGTCCCACATCAGGACACAGGCTTCCCAAAAATATAACTAAAAGAAAATATTTTCGAATAAAGCACAGTTTTGGGGTGTAGATGATGTACTTTCGATTCCCACCCAGGACAAATGTTTGTGTGATGAGCACGATCATTTGTTCTGTGTCTGGGTGTAATTTATCTATAATATGTATGTATTTAGAAATACATATATATGTATGTTTATCAGTTGTCTAGTACTCATAGCACAAGCTTTGCTTAGTTTGGGACTAGATGGCGTTGTGTGAAAGTTGTGGAATATTATTATTATTATTATTATTATTACTTTCAAACCGCAAACCTATAATCGAAGTAATTTTTTCCATGAGCTTGGGCAGAATCAGGCTATCGATACTACCGAAAATATTAAACCTCTGAACATTAAAGCGACTTACCTATGATTCCATCAGGTTTGAAGCCCAGTTCATAAAGGACATCTGTAAGTCCGATTTGAATAGCAGCGATCCCCACGAAGGAGTGTAGGATATTGTCGAATATGTTTTTGTCAGTAGACGTTATGATGTTGACAATGTCGAGACCTTCAGGTTCCATCACTTTATGACAACTGTAATAAAGTATTCAGTTCAATACCTGTGTTAGTGATGTAATGGTTAAACAATTTTGAGAAAGGGAGTGTGCAAAATTACTGAATTGAAATTCCCTGTGTAACTTAAACACTTTAAAACTTCTGAATAAACTACTGATGTTTTAGAATTACCGTTGTATAGCAGCAGCGAAGATCGGTATGCGCATGAGTTTCGCGCCCATACCAGCCCACTGTGAGCCCATCCCGCTGTACACGAACCACAGCGGCCGTCGAGCGTCGTCGAAGTACTCAACCTTCTCGCACAAGCTCACAGTTTTTTGGTTCGCATCCGTGTCTGGCAAGATAAGAAAATAAAACATTGCATTCTACTCGTACGATACAGTGATCCAGGTTAGGAAGAAATAATCACACTAATATTATAAAGGTTAGGTACAGTCTGGCTGCTTCTATACCTACATTACTAACCGCCCTGTATGGCCTAACACTGTCTCCTAAGATACAGGACTACCTAGTTTAGGAGACAGGGTTACATGACCTGTGTAGATTTATGTAGATATACCATGACATCTTGTACATTATGCTCTTGTGTATCATGAATCGTGTGTGTATCATAATAAAGATTATTATTATGATTTAAAGGCGAAAGTTTGCGAGTATGGGTGTGTGTGTGTTTGTATGTTTGTATATTTGTTACTTCTTCACGCTCAAGCGGCTGGACCAGTTTTGATGAAATATGGCACACAAATAGTTTATAACCAGGATTGACACATAGAATACTTTCTATCCCCACATTCCTACGGGATCGAGACTTATGCGGGTAAAATCGTGGGGTGCAGCTAGTATATTTAATATGTATACCTAATGTAATTGTAGCTAACAGCCAGTTGACGGGGCCGAACTTTTCTGAAGTGATGTCCGCATGTTGGAAGGCACATCGTAGGAAGGCTTTCTACAAGTTAGACCGATAACCTGGAGACCGATAACCTGGTGGAGGTCACGGGGATCCGCTGGATGCAAGAAGCACAGGACCAGTCCTTGTTACAATGATTGGGAAGACATATTTGCAGCAATGAATTTCGACTAAATAATGATAATAGTTACTGTAGTCACATTCAAATATTCATTTCAGGCACTTTTGAACGTCATAAAACTTTTTTATAAATAAAAAACAACCGGCTTCCAAAAAAACACTACAAAATGAAAACTAACTTTAATTTTGGAAGTATGTGTCGTTGGTTACGCATCTTCGTTTTTTGACACCGACGTCCGAAATTAAAGTTATTATTCACTTTGTAGTATTTTTTTGGGAGACGGTTGTATTTTTTTATAAAAAAAAGTTTTTATTTTTCACGTTTTAGTTATAACCACCCCAAAAAAAAATTCATATAACACTAATTGCTATGTAAATATCAGTGACAGGAAGCTGCATCTGCCTTTATAGGGTACAGACGTGATTTTATGCGGTTGCGTAAACAATGCATAGATATGCGATAGCAGCAATCGCGGTTGTTTTACTGGTATTTATTGAAGAGTTCCGTTGTGTTAGTCTCCGAAACTCATCACCACATCTTTACGAAATTTAAATAGGACCATTTCGAAATAAATCTCTATCAAACAAAAAAAAAATTTGCAAATCCGTCCATATATGACGGAGTTATGCCGAAAAATCAGGAATGTTTTCACACCACATCAACATGTGCAAGTGTGGACTTCCTCTATTCTGGAATTCTATCCTATACCAATAGTCTACGATTCTTCCACACGCAGTCATTATTTTGTTTTAAATAATGCATAAGAGCATTAATTCTTATTGCGAATTGTCTGGCAACAACCACTGGATATTTTTGCACCAATTTTAGTCGTTCAGGAAATGTTATGTTATCTGTATCATTTACACTGCGGCCATAAATAATAAAGGTCATAAACCAGATAGGAGGCCCTAGACTTCTTACCATAGCAATCAACACCGAACAGCATCATCTCCAGTACGAAGCAGATCCTCACACATTTCTCATAGTCAGATGCATATTGTCAATCAGTCCTTGGGGTGTCAGTTCTCCTTGCCCTTGACGCATTCTGCATGAAACGGACACACTGTCTTTAGCTCGAAAATACTCGACTACAGACAATACAAAAAATAAATAATCATTTCTCTGGAACCTTTTATCATTACTCATCACACGAGCTTAGAAGTAGTCTAATGGGATAATCGGAACCTCTCTTTCTTCACCAAATCCATTTTTCCGCCAAGGAATAAAAAGTACCAGCCCAACTCTTCCATTCTTTTGTTCACTTCATAATTTAGGGACGTTGCTGTTTCTCTTTTAACTTCTTGTAGTCTTATTTTATCTTCTGGGTTAGGGTTGTCTATGGTAACAACACTGTCCAAATTAGGTACACTTTCATCTATATTCTTAAGCATACTGGTTGTGAAAATATATCTCGTTTATGTCTCGTGTATGTGTTATAATTTTGCTGTAATTGTGGGTCTATTAAGTCTTCTTCCATGTTATTATTATTTTCCTCTGGCGATTATTGCACGATAATAGATGTATGTATGATCTTTTGGCTGGTGACGTTGTTGTTGAAGATCTGAAGATGTTTCTCTATGTTGCTGCAATTGCCGGTCGATTCTGTAAAAATCTCACCGTGAAATCATAAGTCAAGTGAGCACTTAATCGTGTTAATCCCTAGCGAATGGCACCTCACTCCACGCTCACTTCACCCAAGCTTTCACGGTGAGATGGTTACAGAATCACACCTGTTCTAGTTGATTTTCGGGTGTTATCATAAGTGGTGTCAGTGAAAAACATTCAGAGTCAACACACTGACAGATGTGTTTTTAATTATCAAATTTCTACGTACAATATTATGCAAATCATGGATACTAGTAGATCGTATACAACATGAAGTAGGTATCTCCCGTTGGAGCTTTGAAACCTTTGGGACCTCGCTCGTGGGAGTCAAACAACTAGTAAGAAATACTGTCAGGCTCTTGTCTACAATGGACGGCTACAGTTGTATTATTCAGCGTAAGTAGGTATGGCATAACTACGCTCCCTAAATACATTTATTGTTAACATAACTTTGTTCCTTGATTTTTTGGCGCCGACTCAAAATTACTTAGGTATACTTACATTAGTTTAAGAACTTAGTTATTAAGGTTAAATAAAAAAGGTTTATTATTTTTTTGCTTTTCAATTTTTTCGGCGGTTTAATTTTTTTGTTAAAACGTTTTTTTGTAATGTTTTCTTAAAAAAAACTTTTGTTATTAAAAAAAACAACCGACTTCCAAAAAAACACTACAAAGTGAAAAATAACTTTAATTTTGGAAGTCGGTGTCGTTGGTTCCGCTTTTTCGTTTTTTGACACCGACTTCCGAAATTAAAGTTATTTTTCACTTTGTAGTGTTTTTTTGGAAGTGGGTTGTTGTTTTATATAAAAAAGTTTTTATTTTTCACTTTTTAGTTATACCTACCCCAAACAAATTCATATGCTTATAATAATTATATTATTATTATTATATTCATAATGTTTACTTGCTATGTAAATATCAGTGACAGGAAGCTGCATCTGCGTTTAAAGGGTACAAACGTGATGTTATGTTGTGCGATTGCGTAAACAATGCATACATATGCGATAGCAGCAATCGCGGTTGTTTTACTGATATTTATGGAAGAGTTCCGTTGTCTGTCTCCGAAACTCATCATCAGATCTTTACGAAATATAAATTGGACCATTTCATAATAAACCTCTATCGAACAAAAAAATAATTTTGCAAATCCGTCCAATTATGACGGAGTTATGCCCGAACATACATAAAAAAAAACTCCTTTTTGAAGTCGGTTAAAAATGTACTTTTAATATGAGTACATTTTCTTTCACTTATTTGCAATATACCGCCAGGTATTTTTTGTAACATTTAACACAGTACCCCATAAAAGATGTAACATGTACTTTAGCTAATCTAAAAAATGTTTGGTCTACTTTATCTTTATTTGTAGTATTAAAATGATGTCTATCACTTTTATTTAAAAAATGTAGATTTTTCTTACTGGAAAATTCGTGGCGAAATGCAAAATGTTTCAATGTCAGCAGCCGACCCTACCTTAAAATACCATACGAAAATAGACCAAACGCGTGGTTTTTACATCTGTTAACTGTCTTATCTTTTTTATCATTAGCGGTTGAGCTTAGCCGCCCCGCAAGAGATGTTGTATGAGGTCCCCATTGTTATTTCTCGTCTAGCTTGATTCTTAGGAAAACCATATCAATTAGCAAAAGCTAAAATATCAGCGAAAACACTAGGAAGTGGTGAAGGGTGGGCCTTTTGAGGAACTGTCTTTTGTAATTTTGACGTTCGAAAAGTGCTGATTCTCAGCCTAGTTCGAATAAATGACTTTTGATTTGATTTGATTTGAATTTGTTCATACCTAGTATCGCATATCCCCTGCCTAAATGTCCAGAGATGTTGTTTGCATGGATGTTGTGCAACAGTGCCAATTCTTCAGCATCGATAGGTCTGGACTTGAGATTCTCAAATATCTTAGTGATGGCAGACTCTTGTCGGCCTGATAATGTGACCAAGCGTGGAATAGAAGACTGGTAGCGGGAAAGGTCCTAGAACATTTAACAGTTGTTAAGGCGTGTCTGGGCAGCAAATATGTCGTCATTCGATACTGAACGTGTTAGTTCTCATCATTCGAAGATCGTGATAAATACAGTTAACAGTGACGCTACATCACCGAGTAAAGATACCTTGGGTTTATAGTGTCCATGCAGCAGCACGTGTGAGTTGACGCCGGCGAAGGACATGCCATTGATGGCGACGTAGGAGCGACGGAAGCGCTGGTGTTCAGTGACGACGCGCATGTGACCCTCGCGCAGAGCCACCACGTCCTGCCGCGGACTACTACAGTGCAGGTTGGCGGCTAGCTGACCGGTGTGGTAGCCAAGTAACACCTGTATGTTTGGTAAGCATTATTAAATAGGTCTACCAAAATCATCGCGGTGGTACCTATTTCCCCCGATAAGCTTATTTGCAAAGAGATCTAGGTCTCGAAGGTGCGAATAAGCTACTAACCTTAGTGATAGCAGTCATGCCAGATGCTGACACTGTCAAGCCAACGTTTGATGTCACGCTGCCGACTAGTAAGGGGTCTTGCCTGTCTTTGCAATAGACTTCTTCAATTGCTTCCAGCTCAGATTTGTCAGCATTCGGTACGCCTGTGCAAATCCCGAAATGTAGTAAAAGAAAAATAATAATAATAATATAATAATAATAAATAATAATAAAATTTATTTAATAAAAACGTTTACAAGTAAAGTACATTTAGCCAACAGTAGTAAATTCCTTATACATTTATAGTGCCTAATAATAATAAACTTAAGCTAAAATCTTTATATTACAGGTGCAAGCAATGATGGTTCGGAAGTAGAATGTTAGGTAGTGACCTGCCCGATCTAGGTTTATACAAACCTATGTTTCAGGCCATCACTTACATTTAAATTACAAAGGGAAAATAAAATTTTAATTAAGTAAAACTGACTACAGATAATCTATTAACAACTATGAGAAAAAGCATATTGTTACATTAATACCTAAAACTAGCCTATGTAAATATACAAAAGTAGATACTTACGAGGGAATAAAATATTATCATCTTGACAGAATTTCTAGAAGTTTTTCTGTGTCTGTGTAGTTGAGGGTCGCTAAATATTCTGATAACATTGTACTACATTTTTTATAACTAACACTATAGAGGTTTAGTACCTTGTTGAGCCTATTATACAGAAAAGGTCCTAAAAATACATAAAATCGATTAGCGAACGCATGTTTGGTTTGAGACCCTATGCAAACCAAATCCTTTCTTCTCTTGACGGAAGGTACTGGATTAAAAGGAAGTGCAGTATGCTGGTGTAGTACTATGCTTAGAATGAATAATTGCCGTATTGTTAATACATTACACGCTATGAAGAGCTGGTGCGTAGGAAATCTAAAAGGGCGAAAGGTAGCAACCTTTAGAACTGCTCTTTGAGCACGCTCTAGAGGGAGTAAAATTGTTTTTGCTGCACCACCCCAAGAAGTTATGCAATAGGTAAGAATGGATTGACACAAAGCCAAATAAACCTGTTTAATTAATTTATAGTCAGCTATGTTCCGTAAATTCTTAAAAACGTATATTAATTTGCGCACTCTAGTACAAAGTAAATCGATATGTTTACGGAAATTTAGATTGGAGTCAATAGTGACACCCAGATATTTCAAATAGTCAGCATTAGCTAAAGTGGGGCAAGAACATGCAGCGTCAGCGTACGTGTTGCATTTATGTGCATAAATGTTTAGATTAGTAAGCGGTATGTTAGTATTTCTCATTGTAAATAGAATGTATTTAGTTTTATCTGGATTTAATGTTAGGAGATTATTATGGAGCCAATTGGACACAATGTTTAAACCATTTTGAGCATGTTCATAGACCTCATTTTTTGATTTGGCTGAGAACAATAGAGCGGTGTCATCCGCATAAGACATTAACATACCATTTTGGAGGGACAGGCTGCATAGTTCATTTATATAGATTAAAAATAATGTGGGTCCCAAAATGCTGCCTTGTGGAATTCCAAAACAACTATTTTTGAGTTCAGAACTTGTAAACTGACCTATTTCTACACACTGATGACGATCACTGAGATAATCAGAAAATAGTTGTAGTTGTGCTCCTCTTATCCCAAGTTTTTCAAGCTTGTGCAAAAGTAAAGTACAAGAAATAGTGTCGAAGGCCTTAGCAAGGTCTAGAAAAATCCCAATTGTGTGCATACCATTATCCAGATTGGTAGTGATATAATTAGTTAGTTTGTGTACTGCTTGGTTAGTTGATCTTTTGGGCCTAAAACCAAATTGACTATCTGAAAGAAGTCTTTTATCTTCCAGATATTTTATCAACCTACTGTTAACGATTTTTTCTAAAATTTTTGAGAGGCCTGTTAGTACTGAAATGGGTCTGTAGTTATTCACACAGTTTTTGTCTCCAGACTTAAATACAGGTGTGACCACAGCTTTTTTAAGCCATTTAGGGAATATTCCTTTAGATAAACATAGCTGAAAAATGTGGGTTAGCGGAGGGGCAAGTAGGTATTTAAATCTTATAAGTATATTATTAGGTATGCCATCCCAACCAGTAGCGCAATCATATTTTAACCCGTTTATTATTCTTACTACCTCGTCAACGTCGGTATCTAATAAAACAAAAGAATTTATTTTAGAGGATGTTGTGGTCGGCTTTTCAGGGGAAAAATTACTAGAATTTAAACATTTTTCAGCCAAGTTTTTACCGACATTAGCAAAAAAATTGTTTACATAATTCATTGCTTCGGATGGGTTTATGTCTGTTGTTAGCAAATCAAGCGGAGGTTCAGGAGTTTTCGATCTAAATGTATTAGTTTTAATAAATTTCCAGACAAGTTTACTGTTTTTTCCCGCCTTCTGTAATTCATTTTTATCGTACTGATATTTTATTTTTTTCAAAAGATTATTACAGAAGTTTCGATACCTTTTATATGTTAGAGAAAGTATTTCATTATCAGGTGCAAGTTTCAATTTTAGGTGAAGTTTGTCTCTCTGTCTTATACAACGAACGAGCCCGGGCGTGATCCAGGGTTTAATACAACTATACTTTCTTGGGATGGGTTTAGTGAATGTGTTTTTTCTTATTGCATATTGTAGCGAGTTAATGAAATAATGTAAAGTAATATTTGCATCGTTTGAAGTGTAAACGGGGTCAAAATTAATACCGCGTATGTCATTTTCAAGGTTTTTCATATTGACTTTAGTGTAGCTACGCATGCAGTTTTTTCTAGGTGCACTTATTTGTAATGTTAGTAAAACAGCCTGATGATCGGTAAGCGACGAATTAGTAACCAATGTTTTGGATGGATTTTTCGATTTTAGAATGATATGGTCTAAGCATGAGCCACTCTGATGCGTGGGGTGATAGTGAGCTGGTAAAAGTCCATGAAATGAGCAAATATTCAGATAATTATGAACATGGGTATCAGGTTTCCCGGAAGCAATGTTAATGTTAATATCGCCCAAAAGTATTATGTTTTTAAAAGAGGTTATGTTTTTTAAGTTTGTGTCAAGTGAGTCTAAAAATCCTTCAATATTTTGTGAAGGAGGCCTATAAATAGCCATGATAACTGTATCGGGAATAATTTTCATTATTAAGCAATTACGATCTTGGGATACCGGTTCTTCTTTGATTGTTTGTAAATTATTTTTGATATAAACTACTAATCCATCGTTTTGGTTTATGTTTCTGTCTGTACTGTATGAATAATAACCGTCAAGAGATGGCAAGTTTACTGTCTGTTTTGACAGCCAACATTCCGTTAGGACGATAATATCACAGCTTATATCAAGATTCTGTAATAATACTTCAAAACCGTTCATGTTTCGATTTATGCTGCGAATATTCTGTGTGAGTAGGATTAACTTTTTGTTAAAATGTTAGTAAAAACTTTTTAACGTGATCACGGTGAAATGAATAGTTTTCGCTTTTTGCGTACCTAGTGATTCAGTTTGCATACATTTTATTCATTGGTAGACCCTGATGATTTTTTTAAGTCGGCAATGACTGTGGACCCTCCAGATTATTTCACCCGCCAGGCTGGAGGAAGGAAAGATCCTCCAGCCAAACGGGTGATGTTCAACGGAGGAACACCACGTATACCAACACGTCCGGTTTCTCCAACTTCTCTCACCTGTGCCATATCCTTCTACGTATTCTACCTCCTGTGGCGCCACCTGCACTTCCTTGTAGAACTGTCTAATGAACCCAGCCGTAGTCTGAGGATTCCGACAGAACCCAAATTTGGGCCCCATTTCATCACTCAGTACAGAAATGAATTCATTTTTAACATGTACTAGTTCCGCGTAGACTCTAAAAATATAAAAAAAAAATTTTTCATAATAAGCAATTTTTTATCTTCTTGACAATTTTTTATCTATGAATTAACTTTTACCTGTTCGCGTCTTTTGCTTTCTGCAAAAATACTACACTGATTGCGTCAGACAAAATATAACCATCGGCGTCTTGTGCGAATGATTTTGTCTTGCCATCTTGTGAGACAGTAGCAGAAAGCCTGAAAAAATCAATAAAACAATTGCTAGCTGGTTACTTCTATAGACTAAATCTCGACTGCTGTAAGACATGACTGGTCTACGTAAAGATCATGAAATTATAAATAGTTATGAGACTGACCTCCCGTGATGTACAGATCCCTGTGGATTGATACTTAAAAATACACCTCCAACAATAGCTGACTCACATGCCCCACGTTTCAGGGCTGAATATGCTGCTTCTAGTGCAGTGGTGGAACTGCAGTCAGCTTCATCAATTGCCAGAGATGGACCCTTTGTATTCAGCCAGTACGAGATGCGATTCGCGATCATTGACTTACTCCCTCTATGAAGAAAAAAATTACTATGTATAACCACACCAACGTCAAAGCCGAATGGCTTGTTGCACCATCTCCGTGTAAATTTCAGTACGTTGGGCGGATAAATTCAAATTCAAATTCAAAGCTTTTTATTTCAGATAACCAGGATCCAATTTGTTAGTAGTATAAAAACTTATAACTAGTGTTGGATAGTATCATAAAATTTTGTATCATTTTTTAAATTTTCTGTGGACTGTAAATTGTAAGAAGACTTAAGCTGTTAATTATTATAATGGCGATGTAACTGACCCTAATATGCCCAGACCAGATCTGGACTTCGAATCCATGCTATTAAATGTTTCCGTGTCAGAAAAAGATGACCCCACAAAAACTGCAATTTTCTTCCCATAAAGATGAGCTGGACTCAGACCTGAAACCAACATGTGATTTTTTTAGGGTTCCGCAGTAAAACCAGAAACCCTTATAATTCTTCTAAGTCCGTCTGTTTAACTGGGCGCGGTTTTACTCAGACACTCTTGCTACTAAAATTCGGTTCTATATTACACGTAAAATGAGGACGTTTATTTTACTCGTCTATTACATAGTGTGGAAAATCGTTAGATAGGTCTTTCAAATATATTCGGGGTATGTAAGTACAGCCGTGCGATTTTGT
>OX451404.1:5387033-5452865 GCA_949629135.1 Eremobia ochroleuca | reverse complement strand
CACCTAACCCGAGAAATACACACTATCAATAAAATTCACATACAAATTGACGTATTTACATGTACTAGGAGTGAACTCGCAAGGGTACTATTATTTATACTATGCTACACGTAAGTTGTGATAGGTTAAATATGTTTTTGTTTAGTATATAAATGTGTAGTATTAAGTATTAAATTTTAATAAGTTATATAAAAATGTATGTAATGTTATGTTTTAATTGTTCTGTGTTATTTTTATGTATGAGATTTATATAATTAACGATAGGTAGTATGTATGTATAGAAGTTCCTTATTAGGTTAATTTAATATTGTTTCTAAGTATATAAATACCACACCATCGCATTAGGTTAATCCTGTTATAATAGTTGTAAGGGTAATTATAAATAAATAAATAAAATGTTTTGGGGTGGCATAATGTTGGACACTAAAACTGACATTGTATTCATCACTGGGGCGAATACCGGTCCGAGATCGAGAGGTTTGACGGCTGCACGATACGTCGAAGAAGTGCTTGAAGGACATGTGAGGCCGCTTGCGTGGCTTATGGGAGAAGATTTTCTACTAATGCATGACAACGCCAGACCGCATGTCGCTAGAATAGTTTGCGGCTACATGGAAGACGTTGGAATCGCCGCGATGGAGTGGCCAGCTCGTAGTCCTGATCTCAATCCGATTGAGCATGTCTGGGATGAGCTAAAAAGAAGAGTTCGAGCAAGAAGCCCTGCTCCTACGCGCCTCCGAGAAAATCAAAATCAAAAGTCATTTATTCAAACTAGGCTGAGAATCAGCACTTTTCGAACGTCAAAATTACAAAAGACAGTCCCCCTAAACGCCCGCCCTTCACCACTTCCTAGTGCTTTCGCTGGGAAGAAGAAGTGGCGCAACAAACTCCCCAGCAGCACAGCTGTCTGTTCAGTTAGAAAATACTTGACTGAATACAATACAAGGTAAGGAGAGCTTCAACTTGCCATTGAAGAGGAGTGGAACGCTATACCACAAGATTTCATGGTAAAATTAATACGGTCCATGAAATACCGATTAAGAACTGTAATTAAGGCTAGGGGAGGGAATACACCCTATTAATAAACAATTTCATCAAGGATTTTGAGTTTGATTTTCATTATTTCTTAAGCGAAATTGGGTAATTTTACCCGTTTGTTGAGTTTTGTGCCGTAAAACCTCTTCTGGGTATTTTTTTACACTGTATTTGATATCATTAGAAAGGTAATGAGGTAGACTTTCAATTAGTGTGTGTATTTTTTTTAATATTTATTCAGATTCATGAAAAAAAACTGCCATAACAAAAAAAGTCAAGGTGTGCGATTTTATTGCTCTCAAGTGTATATACATATATACATACATATAAACAAAATGAACTGTCTGGAGAAAAATGATTAGTAGAGGTTAAAACGAATGCAGCATATCAGCGCTGGGATGTTACGGCCAGCTTCTGACGGATAAGTTCACGTGGCTTCACTTTAAAAGATAACCGACTGGTTGCCGTCCTGATGTTCAGAGGGAGCGCATTCCAAAGAAAGACTGCCTGGACAAAGAAGGAAGAATGAATAAAGCCAGAACGGTGAGAAGGACATCGTAGAAGACGATTGTTGGTGGAACGAAGATTTTTAGCATGGGCAGAGCATAAATATTGAATTTGGGAAGTCAAGTTAGAAGGAGCAGTAGGTTTGTCGAGAATAGAGAACAACGTAGACAGAGCCCTTAACTCTCTGCGCTGGCGAATAGGTAACCATTTTAAAAGAAGCCGGTGCTCGGATACATGGTCATACTTACGAAGATTGTAAACGAACCGAATGCAGTTATTGAGAAGACGGTCAAGTTTATTGAGGAGATCTGCATTCAGGTCATAGTAACACACACATTACCATAGTCAATTATGGGAAATATTAGGGAATGTACAAGCATTGCCTTTATGTGTGAAGGGAGAAGGTTTTTCAACCTATATAGAGTCTGACTTTTTGACCAACAGTCGTGACCTGCTTTCGCAAGTCAAGACAAGTGTCGACATGCAGACCAAGATTCTTAACATCGGAGCTAAACCGGATGACTGAGTGGTCGAAGATAACAGGTGGCACATTTAAGCCATTCAGCTTCCTCATGCTGTAGGGGCTGCCTACTATGATAGCGAGAGCGATCAATCAGACCAGTTTTTAACGATGTCTAAATCCCGATTTAGCTCGTCAATGGCATCTGATATGTTGCCAACACCTGCCTGGCAGTAAAGCTGCAAGTCGTCAGCCTAAAGATGATACGCAGTCCGAAGCTCGGCGGTAATGAGGTTAATGAAAATGGAGAATAAAAGAAAAAATCAAATAACAATAAAAGAGAAATTATCAAATAACTTTTCCCGCTCTGGGCGGAGAGGGAGGGCGTGTCAGACCTGTGGGGTACGGACCTCGGCTTAGGGCGTCGGTGGGAGAGGGCAGCAAGGAACAGCTGGATTGGAGTTATTATGTAAAAATTACTCACGACAGTAATATTTAATATAACTTACTTAAAAGAAAAAACTATCACAGCTAAGTAGGCTCTACAATTTAATGAGTAATAGTAGACCAACTTATAAAATGTACTTGGATAAGTAAAAATTTCGTAAACAATCCATAGAAATTGACTTTAATGGCGTTTATCCAGTCTTATCTAGGTGCATTATACTTTTTAATTTTTTCTTTTTTATTTCATAAAGATGTTTGTTAAAAAGTAAAAAACTGAGATTTTTTAGAGATATTCGAGAAAATCGTGGGAATCTGTTGGATCTTTATTTCTGACCAGAGATACTACAAATATCCATCATAAATAACCAGAGATCAACCTACCTGCGTCGTAAATGGCCTGATAGGTCTGCTCGAGTATCTTGCGTGACATCGGATCCATGTAGTTCCCGAGGTGGTAGTGCACAGCGAAGAAATGGGCATCGAAGCGATCTAACTCAGGAGCCATGCCAGATGCTTGTGCCAGGTCGGGATGCTTGAAGTTCCACCTTAGCCCCTCCGATGTTACTGGACTTTCCTGTGTGACAAACAAATAAGATTTTATTATTATTGGAATTTGTGGCATTTCAGTGGTGGTGGTGATTGAACAAGATTGATTGATTCAGTGACGCAAATGGTTTGTAAAAATGTAGTGAACTTTTGCAATAACATTGTCTTACACTAGTTTCCAAAAAAGTAACCAATATATCATTTAAAATGGTTGATATATTTTTTAATAAAGTATAACTGGTGAAGTGGGTACGTACGGGAAATGAATAAAGCCGTGGATTCACTTGCTTGGTTTACTTTAAAGTTCACACACGTACCGTACAAAGTCCGAAGAATAGAAGGAGAAAGTCAACACAAGAAGAAGCACAGATAGTAAGTCATGTAAGCACAAGTAGAAGGTATGTAAGCAGAGTTCACAAGCTTAGGCAAACAAGCGCGCGAGGGGCATATGATACTTAGCGGAAGCGGGCGTCTAGTTAGAGGGCATCTAGCGGACTGCCGGTAGGTGGAGCACGAGGAAGCGGAAGTGGTTCCGCTTGCAGCGCGGCCGCCGGTTGGCGCAACCGGTCAGTGACTCACGCGCTTGTTTGATAAATTTTTATGCACTACTAAGAAAATCAGTTTGTCCGTTGGATTTAACATTTATATATTGTGTGATAGTAATAGTAATCAGGTTAAGCTACGCTTGCCGCGGTTGGTATGTGGACGGGTGACCATCTTTACATACCGAGACCCCTCCGTGCCTCGGAAAGCACGTTAAGCCGTTGGTCCCGGCTGTCATTCGTAGATCTTTGACAGTCGTTACGGGTAGTCAGAAGCCCGAAAGTCTGACAACCAGTCTTACCAAGGGGTATCGTATTACCCAGTAACTGGGTTGTGGAGGTCAGATAAGCAGTCGCTCCATGTAAAATACTGGTATTCAGCTGCATCCGGTTAGACTGGAAGCCGACCCCAACATAGTTGGGAAAAGGCTAGGCAGATGATGATGATGATATTGTGTGATAGTAATTAATTTATATATGAAACAAAGTATTTATTTATGTATGTAATTAACACTATATATCTTGGACAGCAAAGTACATTTACAAGTGACGCTACACCACCCCCCTCTTGAGACTGTCAAGGGCGATAGTAGTCAGGGAAACGTACCCTACGGCCTAATGTCGGATTTGTGACGGGTGTATCCTGTGAAGTCTGTTTTTGTTCATGTTCGTTGTTGGTGTGTGTGTTGTTGTGTGTTATTGTGGTGTGTGAGTCTTGAAGTATGTAGGCTGGTTTCAATCGGTCTACCGATACTGTGACTGTTTTACCGTTAAAAAGGAGTTTGAATACTTTGTCGCCCTTTTCTAGTACTTCATGTGGTCCTGTGTATGCTGGATTGAATAAACCAGATGACACGTTATCCCTTAAGATTACTTGCGACGCGGTGGGAAGGTCCTTAAACACAAATATGGCCCGACTGTTGGCATGTCGCGATGCTGATGACGGCTGTATGTTTCTAGCGAACATGCGTAACCTAGATACGTAGTCACGTCAGTGTTGTCGACCGCTTCTGGTTCGAAGCAGTCTCCTAGCAGACGAAATGTTTCCCCGTAAGCCAAATCAGCCGGAGTTGCCTGTACGTCATCCTTGTGCGCACTTCGGATGCCTAATAGAACTACTGGTAGTGATTCTACCCAGTTTTGATTCCCGTAGCAGGTAATAGCTGCTTTTAGCTATCTGTGGAACCGCTCAACCATACCATTATAGGCAGGATGGTAAGCGGTCGTCTTCCGATGCTCGAATCCAGTTATGTCAGACAGGTGTTTGAAAAGGGCCGACTCAAATTGTCTGCCACGATTTGTTACTATTTTCGTAGGGCAGCCGTAGCGTGCAATCCATCCATATAGAAGAGCATTGGCCACCGTTTCGGCTGTGATACCCTTGATTGGTATTGCCTCAGGTCATCGCGTAAAGCGAGCTACAGCGGTGAGGCACTACCGGAATCCATGAGAGATTGGCAGTGGCCCAATCATACCTATATGGATGTGCATAAACCGCGATCGTGGTAGTTTGAAGTTGCCCAGGGGTGCGGAGACATGGCGAGTGATTTTCGCTCGCTGGCATGGCAAACAACTTCGCGTCCATTCTCTACAGTCTTTCTTCACTTCAGGCCACACATAACGCTCTGATACCAGCTTGGCACTGGCATTGGCTCCTGGCTGGCTCAAAGAGTGTAGGCTGTCAAAGACTTGACGGTGAAATTCTTTCATTATGGTCTTAGTGCCTTGCTACTCTCATCGCAGTACAGTTCAGACAGTGTTCTTGTCAGTGTGATCTTCTTCAGGCGTAATAACGTCTCCCTGTCTAACAGCAGTTTGAGCTCTGGATCAGAAGACTGAGACTTAGCTAGGACGTTCAAGTCAATTGGCTGGGTGATTGCCTGTATTCGTGACAGGGTATATTATACAACGTGTAACGTTAAATGCGCAAAACCTGAAAATAGTTTGATAAGAATAACGAGCAGAATTAATTGAACCACTTTTTAATACAGGGTGTAAGGAACAGCCCTCCGCAGACTGAAGTGGTGAATTCAGTACATTTACACTACTTCCGGTTGATTTCATAATATTGGTCAAAACGGAACTTAATTCTCATTGGTTGATCGGTTAGTACAGTGAACGCCGTGAGGTGGCGCTATAACTTCGCGCCATTTTATACACGTGGACAGAGCCGATTGGAGAGCGGCCGGCATTCGACTTGCGGAGCGCACGCCGGGCGGTTGAGAGCATACCATCGGAACTGTCATGTTCACCGTACAAACCTTTGTTTCTTACTGCTCATAAAGTGATTGTAAATTACCGAATAAACGTGACTGTGATTTGTGCTTCAAACTACGTTTTACTGGTTGCCCGAGTACCCACCTTCCTCATGGAACCCGTACCAATAAATTATGATGATGGCCCTGTTACCACTACGCCCACGCTAGCGCCGACATATTATTATTCTCTTTTAAGTACTCAATATTGAAGTAGCATACCGCTTGTGACATTTGATATGTCCCTGTAAAGAGTATTTGAAGATCCTTTTCAGTTAATTCTGGAAAATCTATGAGGCAAGTGGAAGACAGTGATGTAAAAGGTTTTTGCGGCAAAACGATTACGACTTGGAATAATTACATTCAGGAGAAGTGTAACACGATACTTCAACTGATACAAATTGTCACAACTTTTCTATAGCGCGGTATATTATAAGTCAACTAGTATCAGTTTACATTACTATGCCTACCTACTATATAACTTTTAATTTTTTAAATATGTTCCACCCATCACGCGTCTATGTAATTGCTACGCATTATAGTTGGATACTTACCGATTATACTCGATTTTTTGGTTGGTGTATGTACCTCAAAAAATAGATACGAAAAGTCACACCCAAATTAAAAAAAAAAACTTTTTTGCTGCCCTATAGTTGCTCGGAAAATTATGAAAAAAATATTATAACGTGAATCTAATTAGTAGTTTTAATGTCGCTTTGTTTTCATTCGATTATCTATTATAGTTTAGTAGAAAAATAATTTTGGAGTTAGGGGTTGCAACAGCTATTTTTCAAAAACGAATAAAGCTAGGGGTTTCAAAATTGGCCTAAAATTATTTTCAACAACTAGCAACTTAAGAAAGGCATTAATATCAAAAAAGTGCAGATTTCATATGGAAACCCGATGAGACCCTTTAAAAAATCGATTGTTCTAGTCAAGAAGTTCCAAAAATGAGGTTGAACATAATATTTTCGAAGAAGGATGATTGTCATAAAATTTTAATACAGAATTTATTAATGCTGCAATATGTGATTTTTTATTTCATGAACCGTTTGAAACACCCTACATTCCAATTATTTATTACTGAACAGTGTACTATTTATTTTACTAAATTAAAATGGCGATGAAGCAAACCTACTCACTAAACAAAAGCTCTTTTAGTGATTATTTAGGTTATGGTCGTATTTCTCAGTATTCCCGTTAGACAGAGTATAATTATTACTATCACTGTTATAATCTATAGATCATAAGGAACAAATTAACATGCGTTAATTGACGCCACGACGAACAAAAAAAAAAATACTTATCTCTTTTCCCTGACTTTACTTCACAGATCTATTCAATATCTAAATCAAATCAAACGTACCTTGTTGTAAAGGATGTCGGAAAGTTGCTTAACGTTGTGGGACTGAGGGAAGAGGCCCGACATGCCACTGATGACGATCTTCTCGCCATCTAGCGGTAGATCCTGTATAGCCGGATCAGTTACTAACACTTTCTCCCGAGTCAATACTTGTTCCTGAGGTGTAGGCGCCATCGTGGATAGCTGATGATTTTCTACGAAAAAATAAAATGATGATTTAACATAATGTAATTCCGCCTGTATGTCTGCGAAGGGTTGAGCAGAGTTGTACTTATAGTAAAATCAACTCGATACAGTCTTACGCCCACCGAAGATCAAATACCAGCATGACTTCACCCCGTACCATATCCTCGGTCTCAATATCCATCCACATTTCTTAACAGGAAGCGTGCCTATTGCCATTGACCGGGCACACATCCAGACTCCGAGCTGCTACTGAGAGACATCCGATGGGAATACCCCAAAACAATTTGCCCAACTTGCTGTTATGTTTACAAATCAATGCCTTGTATCCTTTCATAATATAAAAACTCACGTGGGTGTGTGACCTTTTATTATTAGGGCGCTTAAATAACACATATCATCACGCCTGTATTCTCCGATTAGTTGGGCACAGTGCTTACTAGCTTATACACATTTTTTTTAGATTCATGTAAGTGAATTTTGTTTGACATGGAAATGTTCTCTGGATATGTTTTAGTACAGGTTTATTTTAGTACCTATTATGCAGGGTACAGCTTGTAATTTAATTATAAATTAATAAATAATTAATAAATTAATATCAGTCTATTATTGTCGCACTGCACGACAATGAAAAGCATGAGCGTTGAGTTCCACGCTTGCGCAATACGGGTTGGTGGTTTCAGACTTATATTAACTTTAAGTCCAGGTTTCCTCACGATATTTTTCCTTCACCGATATCAGGAATGTCCAAGATAATCTCAGAGAAAACATACTTTTGAATTAGAAAAGTCACATTGGCTTTGAACCCCAAGTCGTGCATGAGAGGCGAGGCTTTTACCACTGGGCTGGGCTGTTCAGAAAATATTTGGACAAAATAACTGCTTCTACTTACATGGAGAAGTTTCAAGATCCGAACAACCTTATTGAAGGAATTCCTTTTCAGTTCTGAAACAAGGTACTAACGCTACACTTTTATTAACTAGTGGCTGATTTTTATTTTTTAGAAAAAAACTTAATTTAAATTCGATTTTTTACAAACACAATGATTTATGTGCATTAAAATATTGTGAAGTTGAATAAATAAATATATTTCGATTAATTGAACTCTGAACTACCTAAAACAATTTCATTGCAAACTGCAGTGCGATTCTCTAACCATCTCCCCGTGAAAACTTAGGTGAAGTGAGCGTGGAGTGAGCTGTCAGTGTCATTCCAACTGATACTAGGGAATTACCAAGCATACATTTACAATCATAATCGAGATTTTCATTCCTAATATTTTTATGCTAATTCAAATTGATCATTTCATATAATCTCAAAGCCTGCATGACGTCAAAACCTTACTACATATTTTGTGGGTGCCTGTCTGACGGACCATAGAATTTAATCCGACGTAGTTTGTTGTGGCGTGATCACTTCACCCCATTCACCAAATGTGGTGAATCAGGTATATAGTCTAGAAAAAAAAAGCATCATTGAGATTCTGACTAAGTTTCTGTTTCTATTATTCTAAAACCCCCTCAAATAGAAATTACATAAAATGATCAATATAATTAGCATAAAAATATTATTAAAATCTCGATTATGATTGTAAATGTATTCTTGGTCAATCCCCAGCATCACATCCACATTGGGATATGACTGACAGGTCACTCCACTCAAGTTTTCACGGTGAGGTTTTTACAGTTCAATCTACTGGCTGTTATTTTACGATATAACATTTTTTCAGAAATATCTTTTTTTTTTTTTAATAACCGAGTAAGGTGTCTTTGGATGTTTGATTCATTGTTTATCCACCGACTTTCGAAACTAAAGTTATATATCAATTCATTTTTTTTTATGCAAGAATAAGAAATTAGATATCTAATATGTTCAAAATGGAACCCTGATAATGTTTTCACAATCTACTCTTCAACACTTTAAAACATAGACACAGACGCAGACGACGAATACTTAACAGAGAAGTTACACGCACCCTTTGAAGTCATATCTTCTGCGAGGGCTAAAATAAAGCTGAAATTAAGACTAGAGGACACTTTTAAATGAACCAATTTCGCGAACTTAAACTCCGAAACCAATAGGGACGAAGTCGCGAGCAAACACTAGCTATAGACATGAGTACCTAAGTTACGAGTTAGTTGCTTGCAAGGTGGATTGGCGAATTATTAATTTATATAATATATGTCCAGGTGTTTACACAATATTTTACATCGATGTCAGTGATGTCCAAGATAATCTTAGAAAGTATACCATATGAATTTATTGTTAATCACATTTTCAGTACCGACGGATACCGTTCGCCTATTCATCTAACACCTGGCAGATTTTCAGGCGGGCCACACTATTGACGCATTTGTTGACTCGAAAGTATTCTCCAAATAACTAACGTTAACCAAGAACACTCACTTGGAAGGGATTTCATGCAGAAGGAAGTACTCCTGTTCATGGGCTGGCTAGGGCTTTTTTTTTACCCGACTACGGCAAAGCCAAAGGAGGTTTATGATTTTGCCTACTATATTTTCTTACCCATCTTAAAAAGCATTCACACCTGTTACAAATTATGATGCAGGTACTCGTAAGTACTAAAAATGTAGAAAAACGCAGAATACGAATCGTATGAAAAAACGCACTTAAATAAAAATACAAAGAAGCAACTACATTATCAGTCGGTAAATAATTCCTTTGTTATTATTCAAGTAGTCAAATGTCGTCACAAGGCCTTTCATTCAAAACACAGACACGATTTTTTATCATTAAATAGTTTAAATAATATAACTACCATGTCTGTATCTGTATTCTAGGAAGGGGTTAGCTAAAGGAACTTTTACGTAGTTTTTGTTTTATTATGTTTAGATATCCATAGCTATCTTATCTATTGGGTTGTTCGATAAATTATTCGACACTACAAACAACATCGATTATGAATATTTTTCATTAACAATATTTTTAGTCTACTATATACAATACACCACAATTATCCTTTTTCCCAACGTTCTGGTAGTTTTTCAATCCCAGAAGACCAAAAGCTTTGCTTTTGCGACGAGAAAAAATCGTCTACATTGACGTCGACGTGCACATTCGATATCTTCTATTTTATTAAGCTGTTTATCCCCTAATTGGTGTTTTAGCACAAAAAGATGGTAGTCTCTTGGAGAAAGATCTGGGGAATACGGTACCTATCGTTTCCCAACCTAAGTGCTGTATTGTACACTTTGCCTATTTTGCCGTATGTGCCCGAGTATTATCGTGAAGGAGAAACTCGTTTGCTTTTCTTGGACGCTTTTTGCGAATAGCTTCAGCTAAATTTAAAAGCTGTAAATAGTAGCTGTAATTGTCTTACTTTCAGTAAGCAACTCATAATAAAGTATTCCTTTATAATCCCACCAGCTACAGAACAGAATTTTCGATCTCTGGTGATCTAATTTTGGTGTGACTGGTGGCTTATCTTCTTTAAAAATCCACATGGCTTTACGTTTAGTGTTATTGTAGAAAGTCCAGGGTTCGTCTCCAGTAACTAAGTCTTCCAGCAACTTTTTTCTATGCGGACGAGAGAGAGAAGTGATAGACAGACAGCCCGACGGGTAAGTTTGTCGGACTCTGTTGAGTTATGGGGTATCCATTGACATTTCGATAGTCTAGAGCGTGGAGATGCTCAGTGACTGTCGAATTGCTGCAGCCGAGTTCTTGTGCTATTTGTCAAGTAATAGCGTCCGGTTTCTCTTTTAAATAATGCAGTAAAGCTTCATTGTCAACAGTTGTTGGTCGCTCTGTCGAGGTTGATCTTCGAAAGTTGTATCTCCTTGACGAAAGCGTTCGAACCAAATAGTAACAGTACAGTGATGAATTAAAGTCTCTTTAAAAGCATCGCAGATATTTTTTGCCGCAGCTCTTGCACTATTGCCTCGTAGCCACTCGTAATAAATTAGCGCTCGATGTTGACGTTTGTCAGTTGGAGCCAATACCAATAACCACTCGCGCGAGCTTCTATAAAAACCCTCCAAAAGAAAGTTTCGAGAATGTTCTAGCTAAGTATTGATACTTTACAACTTCTAAAACTTTCACCTTAGACCCAGAGAGGAAACAGAATAGTGTCGAATAATTTTTCGAACAACCCAATATCATTAATAAAATAGTGGAGTAAATAGTAGTCGGTCCGGTTGTCTCAAAAACACGTGCGCTAATCGCGTCCTCCCTCGTCGCCAAATGGTGTGTCGGTAGAAATGAAAAGACCGTCTTCGCTCGTTAGCTAGTTTATTACTGAGATCACACATAACGCAGCGCGTCGCTGCAGGTACACACATTGCACGCAATACATTAAAAATAAAAGTATAACTATGCAGATAGTACATACAGTTCAGTTTATCATTGCTTTTAATTCATCAGAATATAAAAACTTAAATGCGTATTGGCGCCGATTCCCTTCTTCACATACTAAACTAAATTTAAGTTCAGTGCATCTTTTTCTTTCTATTTCATTAAGAAAAAGACAGAAGATAAATATTAGTGTAGACCCACATCTTCTCGAAATAATCCTCATGGCACGCGGCTAAGTCATCTCCCTACCTCTTTCTAGGCCGGCCTCGACGGCTCCTTAAATATTTATTTGTAGGGTAATATTCGTACTTGAGAAAAGCTAGGCTCTAACCGTTAAGTCCAATTTATCTACTAGGTCTACAAAGTCCTCGTAACATAAGGTCAGTTGAAAACCAGCGTCAGGCATTCGTTGTCTGACATTTATTCTGAACTGGGCCTATTTGGCGCAGCCGCGAAGCACACAATACTGTTTTTTTGTTTTTGTGTGAAGATTGTGTGCCTTAACCTGGGCCAAATAAGATTATTTTCTATCTTACTTTAATGAAAGAGAAATCAACTCAATGGAGTTGATTGTTTTGTATGGTTGGCAGCAAAACCTATATGCCTTCAAGTCGGCTCAGACTGAATACATCGTCATTATGGGTGTCCAAAACGAAGCTTTCAACGTAATAAATTATTATTTGGGTCATATTCAAAATAATTGTATATTTACTATTGTGTTAATGTCCTACCCAATTATTTTCATAACGAGATACAACTGACTAGAATTTTATAAACAAACAGATTAAATTTTTATTTGAGCTTAATAAAAAACAACGAAACATTTGGTACAGCTAAACAATTCATTAAAAAAAATTAAACCAGTCATTGCGTAGGTTCCGTTTTATACAAGTATTCAATGTCCACGTCTTTGACGGTAAACTTAAAAAAATAATTTAATTATTAACCATTACACAAAAGTTTAAAAAAAAACTATATTCAGAGAATATTGTTTAAACTTTCAACACTTCACTAAACAAAATATAAAATACTATTTAGTGTTCTCCAAATTTAATTTATTAATGAGTCTCCTGATTTTAATCATATCTGTTATTCTTCTCTGTTATGCTATTTTAACATTATTTCCATGGCAATAATGAAATTTGATATACTGGGCAACATGAGTTCACTAGCTGTCACTACACAACGTAAGAATAAACGCTCGGGGATTTTGTTCAATATAGTTTTTCAGCTCGTTTCGTTGTCGAAGAAAATTAGACTTTTAAAAGTAAATATCCAATGTGAGTCGTTTACAATAGCGGTAAGTAATTACTGTTATAATACTCATACTAGGAAATGGCTGTATTGTGATATTTGTTATAACTATAAAATATTCGTATAACATTTCGAATTGTTGTGGAAATAAATAGATTTGTAGATTAGACACGTGCAATTAATTCATATCCGTTATTTTATCTGTCACTTTTTTCTGTTACGTAACAGATATGAACGATTAGGCGTTATTCACATTGTCTCATGTTGTATGAATTAATGAAAATAAAATATTAATATTTACTGCACCGCAGGTTAGCCAAAACATTTTTTTTTACTGACTTAAATTTATTTGAAGTAATTTATATGTAAAGTTTGCGTATACTGTGGCATGTATTGCATTGCTGTGCCATGTATTGTCTGTGTGTGCATGTTTTACTGCGTATGCTCAGTCCTCACCGCTTGAGCCGTTTGTACTAACCGCGCAGCCTCGCCGAGGCGTACCCAGCCTCTCGTTGGCCGTCTCAGTATCAGTTAAGGGGAATGCGCCAAGGTAGCCCGCGAAATTCAAAATGTCTCAGGTTTTTTGCAATTTACAGGTCAGTGTAAAGTTGTATGTTGTGAGTATTTTTTATATTAATATCTGAGAAACTCTTTTTCATTAAAAAACTAAATTGTTAATACTGTAAGTGCTTAGTCAGCTAGCACAAAAGTAACATCCACATAGAACTCTAATTATTAAAATCATGCAGTTTAAACTGCTTTACGAATTGTTTATTGATTTATGGCAATTATACCAATTAAAATACGATCATCAAAATGTTGTTTCATTATGTACCCACCTAGCGACCCACACCGGCTTCGCACTCGTAGCCTGTTATACTTAATCTTAGTAGGTGGACTGTAATAGGTATGCATAAGTAGTGATAGTGATGATGGTATTCTACTATTCCAGATGTTTTAATTAGCTCAACGTTAAATATTTAATTTATACGCGTGTGCTATTTAAACTTGCCCTAATAATTCCTTTCTGTTATTTTTCTGTTACAATCAAACAATATTCATATCTGTTTCCTATCCGTAACTTACCGTAAAACCGGCCATCATTGCCCTTAGCAGATATCTTTGCCCGAACACGAAAAATAACTAAAATAAAGAATTGTAAATAATTGTATTTAGCTGACAACATTATTTAATTTTTAGGGTAAATTTAAACATTTTTCTCGCAACATTAAATATCAGTTACGGTGCTAAGTTCACTCAGTTGTCAGCGAGACATGTTGAAAGGAGGACTGGTGTGAGGTGGTCCCAAAATCTTGTTTTATGTTTTTACTTACTGTCAGCGTACTACATCTCTCAGGTAAGTTATTTTAATATCAGAGTAATTATAAATATCGCGCTTCATTTTTATGCTACTTTGAGGCCTTTAAAACGTAAAATCTTGAAGATAATGGAGTGGGCAATGATTCCCGAATTTGCATGAACATAGGAGTGACAACATTGCCCACTGCAAAAATAATGTTAGGGTTGTCACCCATTACAGTATTTTAAAATAGTTTTATCGATTGTCATGGTATGGAAATGTGATGCAGAGGAATGAAAAACATGTTTCGGGAAAGTTCTGAGTAGGTATAAGTCTAAACGTGGATGTCTATAAAAGCATAAAATGACCAAGAAACGAAAGAGAATAAATTCTTGGATGACGCCTGATAGAGATGTTTGGTAGAAGACATGCTGTGCCAACCTCAAATAAATTGGGATAAGTGCAGAAAAAATATGATATTCCTGTATTTTAGTCTAGTTACCTAAGTAATCACTCAGTTGACAAATATAAATTAGGTACCTACCTACATTTAGTCTGTTTGTTTGCAGTATGGGAAAGCCTACGAAAAGAAATCGCAGTCCTCGGGTCTCGGCCCTATAAAAATTATTCAGAAGAGATGCTACAGCTCGCGGTAGAAAATGTAAAAAAAAATAGGATGTCCTAGAGATCAGCAGAAAAAACATTGTTTTATACTTGCAGTTTACAAAGATTGTACTTGACTGATTATTGATAATAAAAGAGTTTATATTTGAACAGATTATTATTTATCACATTAATATGTATCAACCCTAATCTACTATTTTACTATGTATGAAAAAGTCCCTGGTGTGTAGTGTAACATTGCCCACCTCAGTAAAATAAAAAGTAATATGTTTTTGACATATTGATCACGAAGGATGGCAACTTTGCATGATTCACTAAAACATACCCTGTTACTCAAGCTTTAGAACTCATAATTTTAGAGAAATGAAGGTTGAGCAATGTTGGACGGTTGTGCGTATAATTTTGCCCGGCTATTCAGTCGCCTTTTTCAAGGATTCTGTTAAGGTTAGAAACACCATATTTCGTGATTTTAAGCCTTAAACAGTAATTGCTACCATGGTCGACTTTATTACGAGTTCTGGTGAATATTTTTTGCAAAATCTCAAAAATAAGTAGAAATGCGAGCAATGATGGCCGGTTTCACGGTACAATTATTTTGAATATGACCCATTTACATTTTTTTTAATAAAAAGAAATAATATATCTACACTAATAATTATAAAGAGGAAAACTTTGTTTGTATGTTTGTTTGATTGTAATGAATAGGCTCAAAAACTACTGGACCATTTTTTAAAATTCTTTCACCATTCGAAAGCTACATTATCCACGAGTAACATAGGCTAAATTTTATTTTAGAAAAATAGGGTTCCGTAAGATATTTGGGTTTTTCGGACACAAGGTGTAAAAAATCAACCAGAAAAGTTACTTATTTTGCGTACGCTGCCTAAACTATAAAAGATAGAACCATAAAATGTTCTAATTAATTGTAGATCTTATAAATATCTACAAAAAAGTCCGCGACACACTGTACCTATCTATGTAGAGTGAGGCACAACAACCATTTTTTTATTTAAAAATCTTGAATTTTTTTGGACTACATTTAAACGCATTTATTTTACTCATGCTATTAATCCTTATCAAAATAAATTATTTCATCACTAAGTAAAGTTTATGTAGATAATATTTGGTCTTTGAATGATTAAAATTGGACGTTTGGTTTTGAAGTTATGGCGAAATTATAATATTACGATTTCTGCTGCACGGCCCGTTGTGAAGTGAGCGTCACCAAGGCGGGGGTGCGCGTGCGGGAGGGGAGTTTAGATCTATGAGTAAGGTACCCGCGCGGCTCAGGCTCACTCCCGCTATCGGGATCTTTAGATCAACGGTCTACGTGCTCTATTCGGAAAAATGGGCCTCTTGGTAAGTTACTGCAAGACGCGTAGTTGGTAATATGGGATGAATGCACCATGAGTCACAGAGCTCATGTGGAGGCCGTGGACCGTACTTTAAAATATTAGGTCATCCCACTTCCAGTGTCATATTTTTTTATTATTATTATTTTACAAAAACTGACTACTATACTATATAACCTTGTGACACTAATCAATAATCTCCACAACTATTAATCACTCGCTCCCAGACTGCTGGCAAATCTTGAACACCATTTAAAGTACCACTTTCATTTAATTCATCAATAATGCTCTTTAGTTTAATATCTAACTCCTTTTTGCTATTGTATCGAGTACCCGACAATTTCCTCTTCACATGGCAAAAAAAAAATTGAAATCACAAGGATTCATATCCGGGGAATATGGCGGCTGAATAATTTCAATCCATCCTTTATCTTCAATTAAATTCTGAACTATTTTTGATTTGTGCGGTCTGGCGTTATCATGTAAAATTATAGGACTCGCTATATGATGTTCGTCTGCCCAAATAGGAATATTTTCTTTTAAAAATGACTTATATCGCTCTCCAGTCATAGTTGTATTTTCATCATAAGTTCTCCAAAAAGCAATGCCTCTGACATCCATAGCTACTATTAGTAATATTTTTCGTTCATGTAGCTCTGCACGTGGTAAATGTTCAGCTGAAGTGCCCGGTTCCACCCAAGATCGTGACTGATGTCTTTGACGAGAAGTATACAATTCGACCCAAGTTTCATCAAGGCATATGAATCTATTAAGTATATTTTTCTTACGGCGATACCACGATAAATGGCTACGCGCAGTTTCATAACGAAACTCCTTCTGATCCGTGTTCAGAGTGTGGGGCACCCACACTGCACTTTTATTGACCAGACATAAATCCTCCGTGAGTACTCTATGTATAGTGGAATGAGGAATGTTAAGTTGAGTGGAGAGATCACTGACACTGACCCTACGTGACTGACGAAGTGCTTCCTTGATTTTGTCCCTTGCTTCTAATCTAGTCGATGATAATGATCGAAGTGCTCGCGGCTCATCTTCAGCTGTGGTTCTTCCTTGTTTGTACATTTCAAGCCATCGCTGTACGGTTCTTTTATTTAAGGCGTTACGACCAACACACTTTACCAGTAAGTCGTGCGCAACTCCTCCAGAGTAGTTGAGTAAAGCACACAACTTTAGAAATATACGTTTCTCCACTACATTAATAGATTTTTTTAAATCTTCCATTTTAAATCAATGCACGTCTTGACAATACAACACACCAAATTAAACTAACATGATTGTACAAGACAACACATGTATTAACTATTTCATACCATTGCGCAATACATAAATATTGGAAATAAAAAATATGACACTGGAAGTGGGATGACCTAATACCTCCGAAGCTCTGGTAATGTCATGGGTGGTATCACTTTTGTATTTGCTGGAGATTTCCGACAAACGCTTCCAGTCGTCAACAGAGGTACGCGAGCAGATATTATGATGGCATGTTTAAAATCGTCTCAACTTTGGACATCTGTTCAACATTTGAATTTGCGCACCAATATGAGAGCTCATCTACATGGAAATACGCATAGCAATTTTCCACAACAGCTGCTGAAACTTGGAGAAGGAATTTTTCCATCTTTAAATTTGGGCACCGATTATGCAGTTACTTTGGATGAGTCTCTAGGCCAAATAGTCCATAATTTAGATAGTCTCATCACCATCTGCCTAGCCTTTTCCAAACTATGTTGGGGTCGGCTTCCAGTCTAACCGGATGCAGCTGTACTGTGCTGTGCTGTTTAATTTAGATAGTCGTCTGATAGATGCTATATATCCTGACATCGAAAACTTACATCAAAATGATTTTCATTGGCTGTGTTGTAGAGCAATAGTTTCTCCCAGGAATGAAACAGTCAACGAAATAAACAATTTAATTATGCAGAAAGTACCGGATGAAGTTAAGTGCTATAAATCCATAGAAACCGTCACTAACATCGAGGACGCAGTGCACTACCCCCAGGAATTTTTAAATTCTCTGAACCCCGCTGGGCTACACTGTCATTAAAAGTAGTAGTGTAACTGTCGTTAAAAGTTGGCACGCCGATAATGCTTCTCAGAAATTTAAGCCCCCCCCCAACATATGTAATGGCACGAGACTTCTTATAAAGGAGCTAAAAGATAATTTAATAGTAACGAAGATTATCACCGGCCCTGCAGCTGGTGAATTAGCTCATATACCAAGAATACCCATGATTCCTATTGATTTGCCTATACCCTTCAAAAGGCTCCAATTTCCAGTAAAAATTTCTTTCGCACTAACCATAAACAAATCCCAGGGCCAAACATTCAAATTAGTAGGAATTGATTTACGAAAAGAATGTTTTACGCATGGGCAACTTTACGTTGCCCTATCACGGGTCGGGGTTCCCGACCATCAGTATATCGTCGACCAATTGAGGTAAGGGACAAAATACCCAAAATGAGTTGAGTATACAGTTTTGTTCAGAATTTTTCGCTCTATCGAATGGTGAATATGAAAAAATTCTAGCTTAAGAAAAATATCCCTAACTCTAATGATTTTTGGAT
Organism: Eremobia ochroleuca; assembly: GCA_949629135.1. Lineage (NCBI taxonomy): Eukaryota > Metazoa > Arthropoda > Insecta > Lepidoptera > Noctuidae > Eremobia > Eremobia ochroleuca. Next base: position 5,434,094 of record OX451404.1, on the reverse strand, counting down.
CTAAATTTCGAATCAGCCCCATAATAACAACGTATCTGAAAAACTATGCAATATAGGAACTTGAAATGGTGTAATTTTTGCCGCCAATCCACTTCAAATAAGGTAAGGGTCTTCCCAATCAACGAATTACCATTACGTACGTCAAAAGTGTGTACTTCATTTTCTGTCAAAAATCTCTTTACACTGTATTTTGTTCATAAATTTTTTCAACAAGTCCTTTACACTATTTTTTTATTAATACGAGAGAGATCAGTTCAATGTAAGGGACAGGACTACAAGATACTATACATATGTTGTTGTAAGGGAAATCTATTTTCTTAAATAGCTAACTCATTTAAATAAATGTTACACATGCAGATAGAGCATCAAAATACAAGTGTATGTGTGAAATCAGACCCGAAAAAGGTTAATAACAAAAAAAGTTATGGGCGATTTAGTCCGAAAAAAAAACTTTGTCGGCCTCTCTTCAAAAATCGTATTTTGTTCCTTACCTCAATTGAACCTACGGTCGACGATATTTTGTTACCTGAAAATAATTTAACGTCAAAATGTCAAATGTTGTTTATAGAGAAGCTCTACAATAATCGCTTTAGTTATCTATCCTAAAACAACGGGTTGCACTCCGTGACTGCCGGCAGAAATGAAAACTTAGTATTAATTACATTTAAATATTTTCATCATTAACAACTTTAACATCCTCATAAAGACAATCTATGCAGCCTGCGGATAATGACTGCGTCGTCGATGTTAGTGTCGGTGTCTGTAAATTGACCTGGGAATCATTTTGCTGACCGTGTCTTTCCTGGGTAGGCGACCGCTAGTATTTTATAAATTACAATTTCCTTAGACTTAAACAAAGCACACAATCAGAACTCTGGGGTCTGTCTTAGCATGCCTGACAGTTAAGTTATAATCGAGTTGATGTTCTTTCAGCTTACGCGTTATGATTTTGCTATTCAATGAGTCTCTAATGTCCACAGGTATTTGGATAATGAATTGGGTATTGCGAAGGAAGCGGTACGCCTGCCAAAAAAGTTACTTTTGCGTGGCACTTAAAATGATTTTGTTTTGGCTTGTCGTGTATTCATATCATATCGTCGACCGTAGGTTCAATTGAGGTAAGGGACAAAATACGATTTTTCAGGAGAGGCCGAAGTTTTTTTTCGGACTAAATCGCCCATAAATTTTTTGTTATTATCCTTTTTCGGGTCTGATTTCACACATAAACTTGTATTTTAGTGCTCTATCTACATGTGTAACATTTATTTAAATGAGTTAGCTATTTAAGAAAATAGATGTCCCTTACAACAACGTATTTTGTTAGTAATGTCCCTTACTGACCAAGTATCTTGTAGTCCCGTCCCTTACATTAAACTGACCTCTACGTTGGATCCAATCTATTAATGAAAAATAGTGTAAAGGACTTGTTGAAAAAATTTATGAAAAAAATACAGTGTAAAGAGATTTTTGACAGAAAATGAAGTACACACTTTTGACGTACGGATATCTTAAATTTGGAAATCGTTATAAGAAATCATTTAAAAGACATGAAAATGTATTAGAACCGTGTGTGTGCTTTTTTGTATGTCGCTTACATGCAATGTTTGTACATTGTAATAGCCAATTTGTATTAGTTTGAATAAAACTATTTTAATTTTATTGAAGATGTTTATTAAAATCAAATTATTAAAAAATTGGTAGCAATTTTACCTATACTTACTTTGAATTCTTATTCAAATAAAAGAGTAGCTGCAAAAACTGTGCACAATCCCGACCAAACATGTAGCTGAAGTTCCAAACGTTTGAATTCCAAAAGTAGAAAAGGCTGCTCTACTACGTTCTTATATGCAAAAAAATCGAAATAATGAAATATTGAATAATAAACCTTAATTACGATTAATAAGACATATGCAATAGTAACATATTGTTATTATTGCATTAGAAAAAAAATTATACAGTGATTATCTAAATAATAAAAAGGGAACAATTTAATCAGATTACATTTATAAAAAACAACAAAAATAATGGCTTTTTGGCAAATTTAAGTGCTCTGGCCCGTTGAAACCATGTGAAAAAAATCTGGAAAATCAACTACATAGAGCTGAACAATTTTCGAAAAAATTTTTCATGCGGAAACCACCCCTTCTATTGTTTATTTATAAAAAATAACGGCTTTTTGGCAAAACTAAGTACTCTGGCCCCTTGAAACTTTGTAAAAAATTTCTGATAAATCAAATAAAGAGTGTCGAATGATTTTCGAAAACATTTATCATCCGGAAACTACCCCTTCTATTCTTTATTTATAATAAAAAACAACAAAAATAATGGCTTTTTGGCAAAATTAAGTTCTCTGGCCTCTTGAAACTTTGTAAAAATTTTCTGGAAAATCAACTACAAAGTGCCAAATAATTTTCGAAAACATTTATCATCCGGAAACTACCCCTTCTATTGTTTATTTATAAAATATAACAAAAATAATGGCTTTTTGGTGCTCTGGCCCCTTGAAACTTTGTAAAAAAATTCTGATAAATGAACTAAAAAGTGCCGAATGAATTTCGAAAATATTTATCGTCCGGAAATTACCCCTTCTATCATTTATTTATAAAATAATGGTTTTTTAGCTAAATTAAGTGCACTGGCTCCTTGAAACCTACTTCCCTACTACAAAGTTTCAAGGGGCCAGAGCACTTCGTTTAGCCAAAAAGCCATTATTTTTGTTGTTTTTTAACGACAGATGAACTCGCACTGATACCACTTTTTTATGCCCGCGCGCTGCTTTTGCATTGGTATCATCCTCTCTTTTGCACACAGAAAGACGTTGTGAGATAGAAAAGGATGGTAATAGTGCAATAATTCGATTCAAATAGGTGTAACGTTGACACTGCTTAAAGTATGACAATGCAAATTGGGGTAAGGGACAACTATGTCAAAACTCGTGCAATCCATTTAAAGTATGGATAATATTTATTTTTTGAGATAACAAAGACATTAGTGTAAGGCCAGTATTATTATTGTTTCTTAAAAAATAAACCATGTAATGGTAATTCGTTGATTGGGAAGACCCTTACCTTATTTGAAGTGGATTGGCGGCGATAATTACACCATTTCAAGTTCCTATATTGCATAGTTTTTCAGATACATTGTTATTATGGGGCTGATTCGAAATTTGGATCCAAAAATCATTAGAGTAAGGGACATTTTTCTTAAGCTAGAATTTTTTCATATTCACCATTCGATAGAGCGAAAAATTCTGAACAAAACTGTATACTCAACCCCTTTTTTGGTATTTTGTCCCTTACCTCAATTGAACCTACGGTCGACGATATTCATCATTCATCTGCTTCTTTCGTCATTCGGATTTTTTTAAGTAAAACTGCAATTTAATATAGGTAAAGCCATTTATCAAATTCGTCAAGTGAACTTACAATAACTTTTGGTAAAGGCTGTAAGAGTCACACATATTCTTCATATCAAATTCAGATTTTATTTCGGTGTCTATGTATCGGTTAACAATGGCCGGACACTCCAAATCGTTTGAGACGTAAGACAGCGGTGTGTGCAGCTGGTGTACGGCGACCAGTCGCTGCGAGTATCGCTGCAGCGCTTGCGACGCTGACGTCACATTAGATGCAGCGCGCAGCAGCACCAGCTGAGAGCGAAGCGCACGCGCCGGCGCCACGTAGCCGCGCGTGCGCTTGATGCTCGCCAAAGCAACTTCTATAAGCCCACGGGCGTACTGCGCCGAATGATGCATACGTCCTAATAGGATTCTGACACTGGCGTCCACTTTCTTAGACCAAGTGGCGGCATTCCGCAGTAAGTCGTCAAAACCGACTATATCTTCACCGACTATCAGCTTGGACATATGCCGAATAATGGCATTCTGAAGCTGCTCCTCTGTCTTGAAATCACGTAGTTGTTCTTCGATAGTTTCTTGGAGTTCATCAGGTGAAAATCCGACACAAAAGACTGTTCCTGTTAAACCTGTAAAAATATGTAAAATTTTAAGAAATTCTGATCCTGATAGCGCAGATAAGACATTCATTAGCAAAAAAAAAATTGTAGAATGGAGAATAGTACCTTTATCTTCGAGAATCGCGGCAAGTTCAAGGGCCACAGGCACTCCGCTCTCGTATCCCAGCAAGTAGAAGTTATTTTGAACCCTGGTTTTCTTTATGAGGATCTGTTAACAATTAAATAAGTTCCTTGAGTATCAGCAACCAGTTTTTATGATTCTAGCGTTTCATCATCATCAACTCTCTATAAAAAAGTTTTAGAGTCACGACCGCGTACCGGAAAGTGCAGCGTGAGTAGACTCGGCACAAGGTGGACCGATAACCTGGTGAAGATCGCGGAAATCCACTGGATGTGGGAAGACGAGGACTGGTGGTTATAGCAATGCTTACTCAGTGGACATCTTTCGGCTGAATGTCGATGATGGATGGCTTCTATTAGGAGTATGATTTACCTGAGCATATCTCTGCGCAGTCTCCCGCACGGTCTCCGTCGGGCGGTTGAGTCCCGGCTGCAGCACCAGCGCCGGCAGCTTGAGGCGCTCGCACAGCACGCGGAACCTCTCGTGGTGACCCTCCATACCCGGCACTATGCATAAGTATCTCTTGCTCACGTCAAACTCGTCATCGGACTGTGAAATAAAGGAAGACCATCCTGTAGATCAAAGACCTTCCGTGTTTTTTTGTTCTTGTTTATGTGTGAATATTGTGTGCCTTACATAGCCTGGGTCAAATAAACTTATTATGTTTCTTTCTTTTCTTTCTATAGATAGAGGCTATACGAGGACGTTTACGTTTCGGATCATCTACCGATACATCTGGAATGTGAATTAGAAGTTGTGAGGCCTAAATTGATGATGGGCGGTGCCGGTCGTAATTCTGTCTCATGGGGTGAAAGAACTAAGTCAGAAACGCAAAGCTATCATAATTTATGTACCAGTAAATTGCGAGACGTTGATTTCCCCCATGAGTTTGAAAGGTGCAGCGTTGGACCGTGTGACTTGGCCGAGCATAGAGTTATTCTGGACAATTTGTATGAACAGATAGTAGAAATCCTATGTGCGGCGGCTAGGCAATCTAGAAGGACACCTGGGGGGGTTGCCGAGGCGAGGTAAGCGAGTGTGTGGGTGGAATGAGTTTATGAGAGGCGCCCACAGCGAGGCCAGGTGTAGCTTTCAGACCTGGATACTGAACAATCGTCCTTCGTCGGGCCCGGTTTATGATGAAATGTATGAGAAGCGAAATGTTTTTAAAAGTCGACTGAAATTTTGTCAAAACCACGCTGAGCAAATTGTAATTGATAGGCTAGCAGAACAACGAGCTAGTAAAAACTTTGATAAATTTTGGAAGTCCACTGGTAAGTTGGATGCAAAACCTGGCCTCTCTGCAAGTGTGGAAGGGATAAGTGATAAGGGGGGAATTGCTAATGTGTTCAAGGACCATTTCAAAGTTCAGTCCCCTCTCGGTCCCTCAACCTCGGTGAATGATTGTGAGCCCATCCGTCTTGGCGCGAAACCTCTGATACGCTTTTCAACCAAGCAAGTATGTGCAATCATTAATAACTTGAAACGAGGCAAATCGCCAGGGCATGATGGGCTCAGCATTGAGCACCTGAGGCATGCAGGTGTCCATTTGCCGCGAGTCTTGTCTATGTTTTTCACAATGTGTATAACTCACGCGTACTTACCGGCTAATCTAATGAAGACCATCGTGGTTCCCATTGTCAAGAACAAGACAGGTGACATCTCGGACAGGGGTAACTATCGTCCCATTTCTCTTGCGACTATAATAGCCAAGGTGTTGGACGGTATGCTTGATTCTTGCCTTAGTAAGTACATACATCTTCATGATGCACAGTTCGGGTTTCGCCCCGGACTATCAACTGAAAGTGCTATTTTAAGTCTCAAGCATACCGTTCAATATTATAAAGATCGCGGTACGCCGGTGTACGCCTGTTTCCTTGATCTCTCCCAGGCGTTTGATCTTGTTTCTTACGATGTGCTCTGGAGAAAGATGGGAGACAGGGGTATACCCGCGGAAATATGTGGGCTACTCCAATATTGGTATGGTAACCAAGTAAATCAGGTGAAATGGGATGATACAGTCTCTGAGCCGTATAGGTTGGAGTGCGGGGTGAGACAGGGTGGTCTGACTTCTCCCAGGCTCTTCAACCTCTACGTGGATGACCTGATAGTCGCACTCAGCAGCATGCGTGTCGGATGCAGTGTTGATGGGGTTAGAATTAACAACATCAGCTATGCAGATGACACGGTGCTGCTGGGTCCGTCGGCAGGAGCAATCGGAGAGATGCTTAAAACGTGTGAGACATACGCAGCCGCACATGGATTAAATTATAATGTTCAGAAATGTGAATATATGGTCTTTGAGGTCAGCGGCAAACGCCGTGGAGAAGGACCAGAGTTACTTATGAACGGGTCACCAATTAATAAAGTGTCAACTTTTAAATACCTAGGGCATTGTCTTGCCGCTGACCTCAGGGACGATGTAGACATTGAGAGGGAGCGCAGGGCTCTAGCGGTCCGGAGCAATATGTTGGCCCGTAGATTTGCGCGGTGTACAGGCCAAGTAAAAGTTACACTTTTCAAGGCTTATTGCCAGAGTTTGTACACGGGCAGTCTATGGGTCAATTATGCTAAGAGATCGCTGGATGTCCTGCGCGTCCAATATAACAATGCTTTCAGGATGTTGTTGAGGCTGCCTCATTACTGTAGCGCGTCGGAAATGTTTGCACAAGCCCGCACCGACGGCTTTTATGCAATTATACGCAAGAAAACGGCGTCGCTACTGAGCAAAGTGAGGGGCAGTCGAAACAGCATCCTGAAAACTGTAGCTGGAAGCCTCGGCTCTCCAATTATACAGCAGTTTGTGCGGAGGTTGATTTATACTAACACTAGGCAATAAGTTATTTTTTTGTATGTTACTAACACAATATGGATACTTGTGTCCGAAATAAAGTTTATTATTATTATTATTATACGAATCCAATGTTGAGATACTGATTGTTTTTATTTTCTTATGGTATCCACCTCCATTGGCGACACTTAAATTTCCTGATTGGGTTATGTAGACTAGAATAGAAGAGAATACAAAAAAACAAAAAAAAATATCAGTCGTCCCATACATTTGGTCAAGTAGGTAGGTAATAGGTAATACGGGCTGGTGTCCGCAAATCCACGTCAGTGCGCGTATTATGCGTACGATCGGACGGTCAAGTAGGTATTAAAGTTTTGTAAGGGACGACTGATGTTTTTTTCACGATTACGATGTTGGTTCCCGGTAAAAAGTTGTGCATTTTGATGGCCTGGACTACACCCCTAAGTTTGGTCGCACCCCTCATTGTATATTCGTGCCGATACGTGAATAAAGAAGAATATTATAAGTTCTTTACAATTAACAATACGGTTCGTTTACTCTGTACTCACCAACGTGATATCTTTATTAAGTGTCGGTACCACGACGAGGTCAACTGTGGCGAGGAGTTCGTCAGGACTAACGTTAGAAAAGAATGTCGCTAACCCAGTAACATTTCCTGGGACAATATCAGATGCGGACTCCACCAGCTTATTTATTCTAAAATAAAATAAAAAAGGAAGATTATAGAAAGGTGATTATGAAAAGATAAGTTTTAAGTCAGAACAAGGCTTTGCGAGTAGAGGAAGACTAATGAAACGGTGGATGGATTTGAATGGAAGGTAGAAAATGGGTGGCTACTGAGATGACCGCTAATTGAGGTGTTTGGAGGAATAAATGCAGCGCAGATCCCAAATAAATTGGGATAAAGGTCCGATACAATAAACAAGGGGATGAAAATAGCGAGTAACATTGTAAATAATTACATAAACATAAATAGCTTGAGGATTAAAATTGTATGATAAAAAAAAATGTTTTTCTTATTGGAGTTTTTGTGTTAAACTTACCCATTCAGAGTCAACAGCGGTATTGTGCCTTCCTCCAAAGATATATTGTACGCAATATTCAAGAAGGCACTAATTATTGATATTTTTTCATCTGCCATTCCTAACTCTTGCAAAGTAGTGTCAGGGTTTGGGTTTTCTGGAATGCTGATTCCTGAAAGATACGTCGACTATAGGCTGCGGCTTTGTTACTAAGCTTTTGTTAGGCTACAACGTCATAACAATATGCCTACATAAGGCATGTTGATGACAAGGTACGAAGTCATTGCTTATGACTGCCTCGGTGGTTTAGTGGTCGCAAGTGCGCCGTTGAGCATCAGGTCCCATCCCCAGCTCCGGCAACGTTATTTATGTGTACCCGGCTTATAGCAACAGACTCGAGCTCTATGATATGCTCCTATTATTGAAATAAAACTGCTGAATTGTACTTAACACCTCAACCTGGTATAAAAGCGTGCTGTTTCGTTATTAATTGAAGTGGTTTTATTACCGGCCAATGCAACGAGTTTTTCTAACAGTCCGGGTGTATTTGCCTGTGCAGGCTTCGCTAGCAGTACGGCAGATGTGCTGCACAGCGCTCGCTCTGCGGCTTCAGACAAGTCGAGAGAACTTGGATTGCTCTGTACCAAGAAAACATACATTGTGTTAAGGTGCAGCTGATTTATTCTGTGTGAAAAACATTACTTATATGTTGTATATGAATGTTAATAACCATAATCATTTGTGTAGCAGGTGACGTGCAGGGCAGGCTGAAGTCACCGTTAATAAATAAAGTGTACCTAGTTATGGACTATATCGCAAGACTTTTCACTTTTTTCTAGTAACGATCTGCTATAAGACTAAATGGTAAAATTGTATATGCCCATGTCACTAAAATTTTATTTAAATATCTGATGGATTTCATTCAAAAAGTACATAACTACATAAATGTATCGACTGTAGCACTGCACTATACATGAGTTTCTTTAATAATTTAATCTTGTCTTTTTTGTAGATAATAAACTGAATCATTACAAATTAACTTACTTCGCTTAAGCCCGTCAGATCCAAACATGTAGCTGTAAAACCACACTTTGCTCTTGCTACACATATGTCCTTGCCCACAGAACTGATTGTTGAGACGACTGCAAAGTACCTGTGATACATTCAAGTTTAAATAATATTGGATTCGGCACATTGCATTCCGGAAGAGCTCAAACTAAAACAGCAACAAATGTAAAGGAGCTAGAGGAATGAACTGAGCAATGAAGATCAGCAGTGGTCCACTAAAGGCGAATCGTAGTGACGGTCAGCAGTTTGAATATATAAAATAAATATTGAAATATACCAACTTTAGTTCAGGACATAACGATCTTGAAGTTACATCTAAAGAATTTAGAAGTGTTGTCAGTTCTTCCTTATGTTTGTCGTTCTTGACTTTTGTTATAGCTACGTAAATGCCTTTGATAGTTCCAAGACTGTTAGCATCGTTTATTACGGCAGAAATACCATTTCTGATGTCAATAGTTTTTTCTAGAGTTACCACTTCGACGCCTAGATTTCGCCAAGACCTTGAAAAAGAAGAAAAAAATTAATTTTCGAATGACTGTGATCCAATCCACTGTGGCAGATGTATGTAATAATCTTACCCTATTTTATAACACTGGTACTGATTTAAGCTTGTAGAGTGAATGTATAGTTTTTTAGCTCCGCGGTGTACTAATTTGTCGGCTAGTTGAACTCCAAGGGCGCCATCATCCCAGAACATTAAATGACTTTCATAGGGATTGCAAATTATTCTGAAAAAAAAAAAAAAACATGACTTACTTTGAAATTAAGTCTTGCTGATTGAATGACATCTTGAAGGTGTAATTATACTTGGCTGGCCAAACACATTCAGATGCCTACGGAATATAGGCATCTTTCAGCGAAGGCAGTCTTTCAGCGAATTCTGGAAAAGACACACAGTTACCCCAATACGAAGACTCGGTATAACTGCGTCAGTTTTTGTAAGCGTGGGTCGTATTACCTGGGGTACACGTTGCCCACAGAGTCTTGCATCCTCAGCAGCACCCTGCCGCGGTGCCTGCTGGCCGCGAGCAGTCGGAAGGCGCGCGCGGCGTCGTGCGGCGCGTATGACACGCGCGATAGAGGACGCACGTAGCCGTGACTAATACCATCGCTCAACATCGCCTGCAGATACTTCATTTCATTATATTTTTGCTGCGTGAATAGACAGGACAAGTCACTTGCGACGTATGACCGCCGATCTATAAAAGACATTCGAAGATCGTATTCTTCGGTAGCCTGAAGTTGAATTGTGTCGACGAAGATTCCAGAAAGCGCTAAGCATTTGAGAGTTGCCTGAAAAACAAAATTAAACGAAACTAAGTATGATTTTATTATAAGAATATAATACCAGCCCGTCGATTCTGTAAAAATCTCACCGTGAAATCATAAGTGAAGTGAGCACTTAATAGTGTTAATCCCTAGCGAATGACTGCTCACTACATGCTCACTTCACTCAAGCTTTGACGGTGAGATGGTTACAGAATCGCACGGCTGTTATTTAGTTAGCAACAAAAACTTACGCTTTTAAGTTGGCCGTTAACGCAACTTACGACTACTTCACAGCCTTTTCTTTTAGTTGCTAATAAGACGTTATCTGAAAAACTGCTGTCGCGAGAATTTCCAATGTGTTCATCTGGAAACGAAACATTTTGTAAGTGAACTTGCAAAAATCATTAGTCACTATAGTTTCTTTTCATTGGAATAATGATGGCTGTAAAGACCCTGATCCACTAACGAGCGATTTTGTTGGCTTGCCGGTAAAATTGATATGTGACTCGCCTGTCGGCATAATATGGTCCCGAACACCAGAATTTCTGAATGCGCTTACCTTTTAACTCAGGGTATATTTTCTGCAAGAAAATCTTTTTCTGTATATCACTAACTGTCGTGAACACTGTGCATCCGTGAGCGAGCGCGATGGCAATGACCGCCTGCCCCAACGCGCCTGCGCCTCCGTGCACGAGCACGTCACACCCAGGTAACATTCCACCCTTAATTATCTAATAACAGAACAGAATTTAAATGGTTAATAACGAAGGGATACTTGAGTTAAGATGTAAAGCGACTAGATTTGACCATTTTTGTAAGTAAGTAAGTAAGTAAGTATTTATTTGCATAAAACATGGTATACATGGTGTTACAATAATTTACAATAAAGATCTTACATATTTTGCCAGAATTGTACTTAGCATGCATATGTTCACTTAATACTAACATGAGAATTTGTCATCCATAAATTCTTTAAGACTTTTCAAGTTTAACCAGTCAAACAATTTTCCCCTAAATAATCTGAAGTTTAAGTTTTTTATGCTACTCGGTATGTTATTATATATACTAACACAATTATATAAGCAGCTTTTATTATATTTAGCAAGCTTGGGAAGATCATGCAGAACGAGTCTCTGAGGATCACGCCGGCTCCTTGGATTAATATCATTGGCTGATATAAACAGGTCTTTATGTTTATTAACGAACATACATATTTCAAATATATAAAGCGACGGCAGCGGTAGCAAAGCTAATTTCTTAAATATGGGTTTACAAGATTCCTCCGAGTGCATCCCGTAAATTGCCCTAATGCACTTTTTTTGAGCAACAAATGCTCGGTTTATATCGGTACTATTTCCCCATATTATAAGCCCGTAACGTAGTACCGATACTACATATGCATGATAGGTCATGAGAGCTGTTTTTAAGTTTGTAATATTTTTGATTTGTTTAAGAGCATATACAAATTTATTTATTCTCTTTGCAGCGTTATCCACATGATCTTTCCAATTCAAATTCTCGTCAATAATTACGACTAGAAACTTCGTTTGTGCTACTTCTTTAATTTTTGATAAGTTTAGTTTAACATTATATTTAGGATTATTACATTTATTGAAATTAATATAAACAGATTTATTAAGATTTATTTTTAAATTATTTATGTCAAGCCATTGTATTAATTTATCTATAGTATTATTAATGTCAGTCTCATGATTATTTCTAAAATTGTCCCATTTTTCTGTCGCTATAATAATAGCTATGTCATCAGCAAATAATATACATCGGTGGTCAGTTATATTAATAATATCATTTATGTACAGCAAGAACATGACAGGCCCCAGTACACTTCCTTGTGGTACACCACATGTATTGTGCTTGTATTCTGATGAAACAGGCACCTTAACTTGATTTTCATCAATTTTATCAATAATGACTCGTTGTATCTAGTTACGTAAACTTACTAGACAGTAGAGTGCGTGTACGTAGGCGAGCGGCACGGTGGCGGCGTCCTCCAGGCTCCAGTGCGCCGGCACCGGCCACAGCAGCTCCGGCTGCGCGCGCACCACGCTGCCGGCCGCGCCGCCGCGCACCAGCCCCATCACGCGCTCACCCCTGTAACATAAACTTAGCATAACATCGCGCTTGTATTCCTCGCAGTTTCGACAGAGCTGTAAGTACACCCAAATTTCGACAGCTACGGTTATGGGCGAGCATATTGTCTATTTCCGATTGATTTTTTGTTGAAATATCATTAATTACAGTAGGTATGAAACAAGTGGTAGTTCGTTTCCTGTAATAGTTCTTGTATATTGGTGCTACCAGTTTTGATTGGGCTTGTCGTTGCAGAGCTATGATTGAACTTAATTTGCAGTTCTTTGTTGGTGAACTGCTATATTCATAACTATATTATAACATGTTAAAAGGTACTTTGTATTTAATCATTTCAAATTAGTGAATTTATGTTGTTGTACGATGCTTATTTTTATTTATTTTTTATTATTTGACATTACATACAGACAGTTCTAATTTCAACACTTTATTATATACAAGCATCCATCCGTAACTTCGTTTGCGTAGAATTTGGAATTCCCGCCGTTTAAAAATATGTTGCTTAAATAATGTGGTTAATGTAATTGCTTTATTTATATATGTACAGAAGGATAGATTAGGTAGGCTTAATATATTCGTGTCTGTGAAACCATGGAAATACACACACAAAATTTTAACCCAATCGGTCAAGCCGTTTAGTAGTTGACATACCGCCAGCAGCGCCACCTACCGGGTCCAATTTTATTTTTAAAATAATCCAGAAAAATATCGAAATACCCACATACAATTTCAACCCAATCGGTTCAGCTGTTTAGAAGTTATGTGAAAAAGATAAGTACGGAAGGATAATTCATACTACCCGTTGCCCTATTACCCGTTTTCCCGTAGGAATGAAGCATTTTCCCGCGGTAAAAAGTAGCCTATGTTCATCAGGGATAATGTCGGCTTCTAATGGTAAAACAATTTTCAAATAGGTCCAGTAGTTTCGGAGCCTATTCAATACAAACAAACAATCAAATCTTTCCTCTTTACAATATTAGTGGAGATTATTATTATTAGTGTAGATAAATTTGCGCTAAAACCAATTCCGAACTGTTCGAAATCGCTCAACTAGGCTTTAGTACTGTGACTAATTGGCTATAAAGCAATTTACTAACATTACATGCCAACAAGACCTCACTCACTCAATATTACTAACCCTTATTTATACAAGGTGTAACGTTAAATGCGCAAAACCTTAGACACCCCAACTGATTTTTAATTCAGTTGACCTATTTCAGATAGAAAATAAGTCATTAAAAAAATTGTAAAGGTTTTATGTGCTGTTTTAGTTTTACTGGCCATTCTGATCGTTTAATATGTCACCTGTACAGATGTAATTAAAACTTTTCACATGTTAAATGTTAAAAAGACTGCAGATCTATGGGGTAATTCTGTGGATGTTGCTAAGACAATTATAAACATTGTAGCACCTACTTTAGCTGTTATATTTAATAATTGTATTGATCGTGGTGAGTTTCCTGATCTTATGAAACATAGTAAAATCATACCATTGTTTAAATCGGGTAGTACATCAGACCCTACTAATTATAGACCTATTTCAGTACTACCTACCTTAAGTAAAATTTTTGAAAAACTTATTTTAAACCAAATGCAAAGATTTTTTAACAAAAATAAATTACTTCATAACAAACAGTTAGGTTTTACAAGGGGTCTTTCAACTACTGATGAGTTGAACTTTTAGGACATATTTATAATGCATGGGAGGACAAATGCGATGCTTTGGGCATCTTTTGCGATTTGTCCAAGGCATTCGATTGTGTTCTTCATGAAACCTTAATCAGGAAACTTCACTACTACGGAATTCGGAACGCCTCTCTGGATCTTCTTACTTCTTACTTAAGTGATAGGATTCAGAGAGTTGATGTTAACGGAAAAAGGTCACCCGGATCTGTAGTAAAAATGGGGGTCCCCCAGGGCTCAATTCTTGGCCCATTTTTATTTCTTATTTATATAAATGACTTGCCTTACCTCATAAAGGATGAGCATGATATAGTTTTGTTTGCAGATGACACTTCACTTTTATATAAACTCAGACGTCAGCAGCTGGTTACTGACAATATAAATAGTGCCCTCGCAAAAGTAGTTAACTGGTTTAATGTTAATAACCTACTTCTTAACGAAAAAAAAACGAAATGTTTAACACATTTCGTTTTTTTTCCGTTTACGATACCAAATGTTAGACAAGTAGAAACTGAGAGTTGAAACCCGAAAATACCACAGTATTCTTAGGCATAACTTTGGATGCCAAGCTTCAATGGGGCCCCCATATAGATGAATTGTCAAAAAAGCTTAGCTCTGCAGCATACGCCGTTAGGAAAATTCGTGACTTAACTGATTTAGAGACAGCCCGTTTAGTTTACTTTAGTTATTTTCATAGTGTGATGTCATGCGGTATTCTGTTGTGGGGAAATGCCGCCGATATTCAGACAATTTTTATTTTACAAAAAAGGACAATTCGTTCCATTTATAAATTAAGTCCCAGACACTCTCTCAGAGACAAATTTAAAGAGATTAATATAATGACTGTGCTTTCTCAGTACATTTATGATAATCTTTTGTATGCACATAAAAATATTAATCTGTTTAAAAAATACAGTGATATCCATAATATAAATACTAGGAACAAACACAAATATGTTGTTCCTACAACAAGTCTCAAGAAAATAGGTGGCTCGTTTAGATGCCAATGTATACATTTTTATAATAAACTTCCTAGCCACATTCAAGAACTAAGCATTAATAAATTCAAATCTTTTATAAAGCTAAAACTATGCCAGAAAGCCTATTATACTGTAAAACACTATATTGAGGACAAAAAAGCTTGGGATTGAGCTGCTCCAATAGGTCTAGACAGTGAATGTTGTTTATTTTTTATTTTGCTGATTTACACTTTTTTTATTTTTTTTTCTTACTAAATATCTATTTATATACAGAATGACATGAACATTTACTGTTTAAAGTCTTATATTATTTTAATTATTGGGAATGTGAGGACTATGTGGGTCATTGTTTCCGTTTTAATCATGGTCTGGCAGTTTGAGTGGTGTATGTGGTCTACACAAATATCCTGTCCTTGGTATTGTTCGTCGAATCGTAAGGCTCCTCAAGTTCTGAGTTGAGCTGCACGATTTTTGACAAATGCGTGCACTGACTGGACAGGTCCGCTCAATCTGTGTGGTTCTTTACTCAAAAGACCATTTCAGACACCAATCTACATGGTCTTCACATGATCTGACCAAGATTATGTCTGGACTTTAAGAGACTGTGACCTCTGAGTTTGTTTCGGTCTTTCTTCTCAGAGTAGTCAGATAGTAACGCCGACCTCACCTAGTTTAAAAAAAATATGATTGACATGTAAAAGTGTTTGTACAAACCTAGTTACAGAAAATAAATCATTTATCATTTAGTGCAACTCATTTTGTATGCATTAATGTAAAAACATGTAGCCACCTCAAATTAATTATAAGACTTTCATACTGTACATGCTTCACAAAATAAATATTATCTTATCTTATCAGCATTACAGAAACCTTAAATTCATTGAAATATATCTGAATGTAAACACTTGCCTCTCAGTGGTTCCACTGTAGTCCATTCCGTAAACATTGGATTCGCATGGTGTGACGCCAACCGCCCTCTTCACATCGGAAATGCAGAGCCCGGCGTAGTGAACCTGATAATACAAACAACAAATAGAACTGTTTCGTGATGCCAAAGCGCAGTCTAAAACGTGATGAACAAATAACGAAAAAAAAACGAACTTTATAAAAATACTAAAAAGCTTTCAGTTATTTTATCTCAATCTTTTTCTTTCACAGTCAGAGGAGAGCAAGAGTCATAAGGAGAGTATTAAGGGTAGTTAGCAGTGAGCAGTTAGTTTATACATACCGTTACCGCCAAATCAGGCTGCTGCAAATGAGGAGCCTCTACCCAGTGCAGGGACTCAAGACCTCCCATTTGTGAACATTGAAGTATTACACGATTCTTCAAGTCTCCTTGTTGCTGCAGGTCACCTGTGGTTTCCTGTATAAAAAGTAAGTTTAGGTATTATTGAGATATAATAATATTGAGTTGGCAAAAATTAATGAGCCACTTAGTATAGTCAATGTGTTTAGTCAGTTTGAAGAAAAATGGACGAGCGACAAGTTCGAACACTATACTTATACGAGTACTTGTTAGGCCACAGTGCGAGGGCTGCGGCTGACAATATCAACACTGCATTGGGCGCTGGAAGTACAAGCCATGCGACAGTGTCCCGGTGGTTTGACTTTTGCTGTGACCTCACTTTTGCTGCGACCCCGACGTAAGGAGTTTTTGTCTGATCTGGTTACTGGAGATTAATCATGGATTCATTACGGGAACGATACGCGTCGTGCTTTTTGGCTGCCTTGAGAAGAAACGCCACCAACTCAACCGAAGCTGAGTCAAAAGAACCGCTTAAAAGTACTACTTTGCTGTTTCTGGGACGCGCAAGGCATGCTATTTTATGAACTATTACACAACGAAACTATAAACGCTGACAAATATTCAACCCAGCTCACCAAACTATCTGCTGCTATTAAGAAAAAACGACAAAGACAAGTCAATGTAGTTTTACTACACGATAACGCTCGACCTCACGTCGCATTTGCCGTTCGCCAACAGTTGGAGAACTTGGGCTGAGAGACGACACCCTACCCACCTTATTCTCCAGGGCTCGCCTTATCAGACTATCATTTGTTTAGAGACCTGAAACAATATTTGCGGGGTAAACAATTTTATGATTTGTCTGATGTAGAGGCGGAGTTGAACAACTTTTTCGAGGCACAACCATCAGAGTTCTGGGCGAAAGGCATCCAAACTTTGCCGGATCGTTAGCAGGAAGTCTTAGGTGCTAATGGTGATTACGAGTACATATTTTAATAATAATAAAAAATATAAAACCTGCACCAAGTGTCTCATTACTTTTGTGCCAACCTGATAAAAGGTATGTGTTCTGATAAAGGATATTTTTTTCTCCTAGAGACAGCCAAGAAAAATTCCGCCAAGGGAAGGAGGGGTATTTAGTTTTGTACATAAATAATTATGAACTTTCACAGATATACTTATCGCTACACATAGTGGCAGTGGCCACTATGTGTAGCGTTGTTGTGTGTTAATTATATGTTAATTAAAAGAGTTATATACAGTTATTTCGATATTATGTTTATAACTCTTTTAATTTATCTTGCACTAGAAAACAGTTTAGTAAAAAACACAATTAAGAACACATGGCCACATTTACCGTTCAAAAGTGCGTTTTATATGCGTATTTGAAATAAATGTTTTGACTTTGACATGTTCCTCAAGAAAAAAGTAAAACCAACAATGAAAATGTAATTGTAAAAAAACCACTAACGCTGCTAACCAGTGACGGTGGTACAACCAGGTCCACCCTTGTTGCGTCTTGACTGACGGGAGGCAGATTGCGGTATTTAATATTCTCTAGAGTAACTCCACCACACCTGAAGCATTATAAATTATACAGTTCAGCTTGACACAATTCTAAAGAAGTGCTTAAAAAGTAAGCAAAACGTTCAAGAACATGTATGTCGATGAACATAATATGAGTAGAATAAAATAGAATAGATATTTTGCAAATACGGAAAATACATAAAATGTGTTATAATGCATTAAAACGAAGACAAATATTTCACTATTCGGCACGCTAACATTTATACTACATTAATACATTAACATTAGGTGACAACAATGATTTTTTTTTTTTAAGTATTATCCAATAAATGTAGCTCTTTGTACTGTTGTAGAGTACTATAATCAATCCGAAACGACCAGGGAGCGCATGGGAGAGAGGGAATTGAGGGTACACCGCTGTTTGCACACACACTTGGACTAGAATGTTTCCGTAGTTGGCTAGTCTCCGTTGAAATTGACCACCGTGACCGAAATTCAGTCTGGGGAAAACTGTTATAATATACTTAGTCACCTTGTTAGATCCTGGACATCAGAAAAGTAAGCATTCACAACAGTCTTCCCGTTCAAGTTGTAGGCATCTTGAAGATGTGTACTGGTGTCAATGTTTAATCTCCTGATTTGTGTGGGCAGGGATACTGCATCGTGTGGCTGTCGCAACATGTTCAGCTGCAGCAAGCCGTCGATGAACGTGACCCAGTTGTCGCGCCACACCAGCGCTGCCTGGCTCAGAGATGCGCTCGCAGCCTCGACACTCACGAATTCGCCGCTACAAGATAGATACATCAAATAAGCTTTGTTGAATACCAAAAGAATAACATTGATACAATGCAAAGTATACGGAAAGCTTTTGTTAAATTGTGTAAAACTCTGGACGTGCAGCAGCTCCTTTTTGTATAAGAATGCAGACCATGGCAATGCAAATATATTGAACACGCTACACTTGTTTCGGAGGAATGGGGTGAAAAGCGAAGTATCTCGACTGTGTGATTGTGCGTGCGCGGCTTATGTTGTAGTGGAAAGGTGAGACACACGCAGCCAGATAAAAGCAAAACGTGTAGCAACAGCAGTGGAACGTTTTAAACCGACTGCACAGAAAGAAAAAATAATAAGAAACACCACCGTGTTTGTGTGTGTTATTTGTTAACTGATTATGACTGACCTGTAATTATAATCCCTGTCTTGCAGCATTTGGTAAATGTCTTGTGAACTGAGCACCATGTCAGTATCATTAGTTTTTGTAATGTTTATTTCGGAACCACTTTGAATGTACCCTGATGCCACTCTGTAATTCTCGTTCAAAATCTGTTGGAGATAAATATTGGTATTGTGATCACGCCTGTGTTCCCCGAAAGACTTAGCAGAAGTGTTGGTAAACTAAACACATATTGGAAGATGTTTGAGCCTCATGAAACAAGGCTGAGCCAATTGACCATAAAGTGCTTCTGAAATATTCTAGAAAAACCCAATAACACTTTGCCTGGCCTAGAATTTGAACCCCATGTTCAACAGTTGCACTATTTTAATAGTGCGCAATAAACTTTTGCGTAATACAGTGAATATCTTCTAAATCAGTGTAGTATTTTCTATAGAAGGGCTGATAACACGATTTACTCACAAAACATAGGCTCACCATCACATCCAAGTCCTAGTCCACGGTACGCTTCAACTTTCCGCCATTCATACTGACTAACAGTTGACTTAGTGACAGCTACCCGACTACTTGTGTGTGTGAGAGACCGGTTTCGCATACCTATTAAGTACATACACTACAATCAGTATACCTCAAACTTTCCGGTCCCCCTGTGCAGTGATACGCTGAGCCTCAGCGGTCGCTGGTCGTGCAACGTGGGCTGAGCGTACAGGTGCACGTCACGGAACTGCACCGGCGTCTGACGCTTGGCAACGCCTGAGTGCATCGCGAAGGTATCCCACGTCGCCATCAGAGCAGCCGCGAAAGGATAGCACTGTTTCTCTGGAATTCACGGGGATATTGGATTGTCTACATCCATTATTCTTACAAGCTAAATGCAAGTTCGTGGTGGTTAGTGATCACCGCCACCTATGGATAATAATTGCAATATTATTGCTATCTCGAAGAAAAAGCTGAAATGTCTCATGAGCCTGTAATAACCCTAGCATTCTTATACCATCCAAATCGGAACGGAGTGCAGCAAAGCTGCCTTAAAAAGCCCCGGTATGGACTTTAATGTATAGTTCATACTCAGATGGTAGAAGAAGAATCCGGTTAGTTATGTCAATTAGTTCACATACGGAAGTTTTTTGTACACAATGTAATACTTATGACTGTATGGTACAGACAATGAAACAGACATATTTCCCAACTCCAAACAGTGAGGGCGTTAATAAATGAAATCCAGTTTTTTACCTCTGACAACGTGACCTCGTAGGTAGCTGTACTCATCATCATGAATGGACTTCAGGAACTGGCAGGCTGCAGCCACTCGCTTT
The DNA here is from genome assembly GCA_949629135.1 of Eremobia ochroleuca. Lineage (NCBI taxonomy): Eukaryota > Metazoa > Arthropoda > Insecta > Lepidoptera > Noctuidae > Eremobia > Eremobia ochroleuca. The sequence continues at coordinate 5,413,792 of OX451404.1, read as the reverse complement.
TCTCCATCAACAAAATATGCAAGTCTCCTTTAAGGAAATACAGGAAATTAAAAAAAAAAAGCGAAATTTCAAGCGATGAATTATATTTTAATTTCTTTTTCACGGCAGGCCACCTCTCCTCTCGTCAATAGAGGGATAGATCATTGATTATCATGCGTTTTCATTTCGTGTTGGCAAAAGTTTAAGTTTCTCAGCATGAGCTTCATTATAGAGTAATTTAACTAAGTTTAGTTTTCTTTTCCGGAAAAATTGCGATTCCCATTCACATCGAGGTTATGTCTTCGAGACTGGCTAGAGTGGCTAGCTAGTACTTTATGACTTTTTCAGAAGACTTTTAATGTTAATAAAAAATAAAAAAAATCTTATATCGTCAACCTGTGTGTATAGTCAGGGAAATTAAATAATGAGCAAATTGACCACCAACTCAAATCATTCGTATCTATATTCAAACCAAAACTGTAATTCTTTGACAGTTGTATGAAATGGCTAAAACACGGCAAATTAACGTAGTGTTTCAATTTGATTAGCATTAATGTGCTTATACCTAATCGCATTGATCAGCACGCTTACTGACCGTGGTGATCAATGCGATGGCCGTTTTTCGTGGATGTGACGCATATTTTCCCACAACTTGTTATTTTTTTGTGTTTGTGTTCTTTCTCTGCGTCATGTTTACCGTAAATAAACGTATTTTATTTCTTTCTTTTTTCTTCTAATTTTCGTGCTGCCACTACACTAATAAACATCTTTTGCCTTTAGTAGGACAATAAAGGTGAGTGTACACTAGAGCATTTTCTTGAGAATTTCCATGTAATGTAACGTCACACACACCTCCGACACTTCATACAAAGCTCGCAAAATAATTACCTATTACTACTACATAACCAAATGACGTTTGTACACGTGCAAATGTGTGCGTGAACTCTAGTAGGGTTAGGTGTCATGAGTAGGGTAAAACATGGCGCGGAAAGTGCAGCGATTTGTGTCGTTGGACGAACCCACAGACCTATATTGGCTAGACTACGCTAGTGTCATTGAGAAACCAAGCGTGCCAATTATTTTTCTACCTACTGTGACGTCACACGAGCGATTTAGTGATGGGAACTCCCCGTCCGTGAGTAAATTCAAGGCCGTACGCCAGTACGCCATTAGTCTGGATCGAGATATCGCGCGCGCGCATCCCGTATGCTTGCCTGTTATTGTTTAAGTTCGCTGCTCTTCAAGTTACAGCATTATATCATTAAGTTTCGTTCTAGCAGAGCAGACTAGTAAGAAAAACGATATTTTGTTGAGTGGCATTCGTAAAGTGGTTTCCATAAAGCTGCCTTCATTAAAATGAACAGAGCAAATTCGACTATATTGTGTTGGGAACCAATTTTGATGCCTCGTCGCTTCAATCTATTTTTCTGTAAATATAATTAATAATATTCTAAACAAAAACACTAAAATTAACATTGCAGTAAAAAAAAATACATGTCACAAAATACCTAACGCAAACATTATCATTCTATCATGTTTCCAAAATCGATTAGAATCGAGAACTGTTCAACCTGTGTGTACAACACTATTTGCTTTATTTGACAGAAAAAATGAGAAAAGCGACCGTACCACGAAGCTGATCAACAAGTGAAAATATCGATAATTTTAATTTTCATTGCGTGTTTTTACAGACGCCCTAATACAGCCTTGTAACTAAAAAGGATTGTGTGGTTTTTAGAAACCACGGTAAAAGTGAAACTTTTTTTCACATTATAGACATGTAACTAAAAATTTTCGGAACAATATTCCATTAAGGGTATTCACTTTATCCCTACTCCGCGGCCGACCGTCACGTGAAGAGACGAAAAAGTTTGAGACGATGAAATTAAAATTTCAATTTAAAAACAGCAATGTATTATGATTATTATTATTATAGTATAATTTTCATTGTAAAACCACAATAAACATTAAATAATTGATTTTTCAATAAAAACACACAATTTAATAGCAAAATGACTTGCTGATGAAAGGAAACGTTTCCATTATCTCGTCCCACGTTTTGTGTAGTTTTTACAGCTCAATACCGCACAATTTGGCATTTTTAGTTTTCGTTGGACTTCTGGCATCGAGAACGTTTGAGCGCGGACTGAATGGAAATGGCGCAAAGGAAGTCATTTTTACTGCCTTTTTATCGCGAAGTACATACACTTGCGTGGTCTAGCCAATATAAGTCTGTGGGCGAACCTAATGACGACGGCGGCGCTGCCCGAACGTGTGCATGTGCATTATTATGAAGTGACCTTGTCCGAGCGGCGTTCAATTATTTTGTGTATTTATATGTAGCCAGGTTCGTACGAGGGCTGCCTTTTAAGTTGTGTCGTTTGAAATACTCGTAAGTATAGACGATCTAATAGATTGTTACCATTTATTGCTTTTCAAAGAATTCTCCGCGATATTTAATACACGTTTGCATGCGTTCGAACCAGTTTTTAAAACATTTATTCCACTCCGAAGTAGGGGTAGTCAAAATGGCCGATTTATATGCGTCAACAGCTTCTTCGGGTGAGCTGAAACGTGGACCACGAAGACTTTGCTTAATTTTGGGGAACGTAAAAAAAATCGTTAGGGCTCAAGTCAGGGCTGTAAGGCGGGTGATCTAAAATTTCGACATTTTGGGTGCTCAAAAACATCTTTGTATCGCGGGTGGTGTGCGAACTTGCATCGTCATGGTGCAGTATCATACAACGTCTTGAGTTGTTTTTTCGAAACTCTGTGGTGAATTGTGGCAAACAAACAGTGTTATACCAGTCAGCGTTAACCGTCTTGCGATCTTCTAGTACAATAGTGGCGACGTGACCACCCTTTGCCACAAACGAGGCAACCACTTTTTTTTAAGTGCTCCGTGAGCGTATGACTTTGGTCGGTTTTGGCTCATCTTGGAAGACCCAGACAGTTGACTGCTGCTTGCAATCTGGATCGTAAGCATATATTCAAGACTCGTCACCACTAACCATATCATAAACGTGTTTTGAATCTCCTCGGTTGAATCGCTGCAGAGTTTTGCGACACCATCTAACACGGGCTGCTTTTTGGTCGTCGCTAAGCAAATGTGGTATCCAACAAGAGATCAACTTTCTTACGCCGAGTTCTTTGCAAGATTTTTTGGATAGTATTCCCTGAAATGCCCACGGCCTCTATTTCACGGTATGTCACATGACGATCTTCGACGATTAGCTGCCGCACGGCGTCAATATTCTCTTGCGTCATGGCGATTTTTGGACGACCTTCACGTGGCTTGTCACTGAAGCTAGAGTGCCCACGTTGAAATTCTAAATACCAGCGTTCTAGAGTCCTAAGACATGGTGCTGCATCACTAAACACAGAAATGATCTACGCAAAGCACTGAAGTCGCGTTAATCCCCTTTGAACGTTGTAGAAAATTATCGCACGCATATTTTGCTTTGATATTTCCATTTTTACAACCGACTTGTCATCTTTGAATATACGCTACAATAAAACTATTCGACCGATCAAAAATCATTCTTTTGTTTTCGAATTCTAAATTCATAAAGATGAAAAAGCCAAATGTGTTTTTTTTTATCATTGCGGGAGGTTTGCAAACGACACGACGTAAAAGGCAGCCCTCGTAATGAAATAAAAATAATATTATAATAGTTATTATGTGAAAGAGGTGTATTTATTCAATCAATAATGACAAAATAAGGAACCTGAGTAAATATTGCTTAATTTCTCAATGCTGATATTGCTCGATGGAGATAAGCATCCCAATAAAGCACAATTTCCAACCATTGTGATTAAAACTCAAATTAAACTTTTAAATCGGAAAATTGTGTGTTCGTGTCAGCGGTACAGCACGTAAAATCTGTGGTAACGTTCTTACGAATGGTATAATATAGGCAAACACTCAGCTTGCAAAAGCATTTCCATGTAATATAACGTTCGTGCGAATGCTCGACGCTGCGTCCGACGTAATCTCATGGCGAGTATCTTTACCCGTAACATTTCTTTCTATCTCGCGTTCATTGTTGGAATGTCGGACCTACAGGTACCGCTCATGCCTTTGATCGATAAAAATATTACACCAATACACTCGTTAGTTTTTAAAATTAGGTTGTAACATAACATCGAGCGTCGTGTTCGTAGTGCGGTTCGATAAAAACTGCGAAAGCTCTATGTTCTGTTACAAGTAAATGCTCTAGTCTAAATTCACCTTAAAGGTCTGGTATTGTTTGCATTGTATAATTAATGGACTCACCATGTTTCACTGTGGTTCCATTCGATTAAATGTGACAGCATCGGTGTTTCCGTAGATACAGGGAACTCCACTTTCGGGTACAAAGCTTGCACCTTTGGTGTGTATCCGTGCATGTACAAACTGTAGGAATAAAATAATTAATAACTCAGTTATTGTAACACAGTTATTGTCACAATGGGCTGGCTTATCGCTAATGTGATCTTTTAGGCCCCGTTCACACCAAAGCGCAGCGTCAATAATGCTCATACAGCAAAAGTACGTTTCTGCGCACGTAATGAATTACGCTAAACGTACTTTATTTGTTGTATTCTAACATAAACCAGTCGTCACTAAAACTCAGCCACGAGCGGGTCGATCAATAATAACCATTGCAAACTATTGAACATAACTGTGGTTTGGTGTGAACTACCTTCCTACAACAACTACCGGGGTATCTGTCAACGACGAGAAAACCCCAACTTTTGGTCCTTCGAGCCGGATGACGCGGCATCACCTCGTAAGTCGTCGTGTCTCCTCATCAGCACAGTGCTTAGCGTGGTATATCCCAGTTACGTTGACAAATCGGTGTTATGTTGTATGTATTTAAGAATTTCTAAGTACTTACTCGCCAACCGCTTTAAGTAAGAAAACCGCATTGTCAGAATGTCCGCGCCTGGTGAGCGAAACATGCCGACTTGCCTCCGGCATGGATCGCTTGAGGATAGCCTGCAGCAGACCGTGAGGCGCCACCTCCACCAGCACAGCGTTGTTGGGTATCAGCCGGAGCGTCTCCTCGAGCAACACTGGACTCTGCGACATACAACCCATTCAGATCAAGTTTGGCGCAATGTCATTCAAAGTGGGATTTTTTGGGCACGATTAGATTTGAGAGCAATGTGACTTAGACACAGTATTTAGTGTACTGTTATTTTGATGCCTTGTCTTCTTGTGTACAAATAACCAAAAAACCACTGCTACTAACCAGTAGGTTGTTAGTTTGATATTCTGCTGAACATTTTTTAGCAACATCTTTGTTCCATTCGCTCTGCGGAATAGAAGTCGATAGCCAACGCTCACTGCGGGGCATCGGATTTTTTATTATTTGCTTCAGTAACTTGAGAAGTAGAGGACCTGAAAAAAATTTTCTTTTAATCTTCCATAATAATGTGTGCTAAGTTACGTTTCCTTTAAACGCCATGGCTCCATATAAGCGTATCGATATGGCCTGTATTAAATACAGGCCGCCACTTATGATTTCATATTTGTATTTCGTGACCGTACCTACTTTTTGACAACTACTCGTATTTTTGACGTCGTTGGCGTGCAGCGTACTTCTTCATTCATTGGAGGCATTCAAAAAGTTAAATATCACGTCATCTCATACCTGCAATTGAGATGTATCGCGAATGATACGGTATGTTGGAACACGGCACCTCCTTCGCGAACACGCCTTTTGCCACGAGTTGAGCGACGAACTCCTTCATCACGCCAGCAGGTCCTGAGATGGTGCTGGAGTCAGGTCCGTTATGACACGCTACGTCGATCTCAGGCGGACATATCTTCGATAACTATATTTGGAAATAAACACCGAAATGATTAGCCAGGACTTTGTGTTCCGAGCACTTAAAAAAGGGTGTTGTTTCACGGTTTCTTGTTGTTTATATATACGTATATGTCATGTTGGATGGATTCTGAGAGGGTTAAAATATACCTTTTACAGGCAGACAGACAGGGTAGGTTCAGGAATAGGGTAGTAAAATGAAACAGTAATGAATGATTGCATTTACTTGATCATATCCCAGACCGACAGCAGCCATTGAGCCATGTATGATGGGAGTCTCCAGTGATACACGTCCACGGTGGTAAGCGCACATTATCATTTGTTCCGCTGTTAAACATCCGTCGGCGTATGCGCATGCCAGCTCACCAACACTGTGCCCTGTAAGAATTAATTCAATGATCAATAATTAGCGCAAAATAAAAATGATCCACTTATACGGCATAAAATGTATTATTATTTACTTTATTAATTGTATAAACATTTTACAACCACAACAGCAACACATACATTTAATTTTCAAATATTTTATAAGCTTTTTTATTTTTTTTATTAGATAATATTTAAATAATATATACTGACATTTAAAATAATAAAATGTACATGTATATGAAAAAATAAGCTAAAGCATCACAGAGCATCAAAAAATTCGTCCGCATCGCTGTCAACAGGAACAGTGCCCATAAGGCTGGCAGCATTGCCACGTTGAATGGCGATGCCAATTCTTTGTCCAAGAAATAGGCCAGCCCTCGGGTCACGTGAAGAGTCGAACCGCTTGGCGATATCTCGAAAAACCAAGTGGGCACTCGGATCCCATGACCCTATTGTTTCAACCCCAAATGGCTCGAACATATTACTCCCAATCAGGTTAGAATATTTTCGCCGTTTGAGGTTTTCTGCACCTGCAGCAGTCACCCCAGCACAGCCCAATGTGCTAGGAAGATGGGACGGCGCAAGGGTGTCGCCACATGTTGCATCCCACACCAAAGGTCTGCCTAACTTCCACGGCATTATGTTCATTTCGTCTGGTCCCTTCCCATCGTCGTGTGCCAGGGGTGACAAGAGCACGACGGATGATGTCATTAATAAATTAAATAACATTTTTAAAATATTACAAAGAATGGTCCGCCGGGGTCGGGAGCAGGGTCCAAGCCACTGATGGTTAGGGCTCCAGAGACAGTAACCTCCTCACAAATGCGAGCCGTATTAAGAAGTATTATTATTTTCTTAACGTCTTTGAAATATAACCCTGTCCCGGACCTTTGGAAGGCGCACGAGGGGCCGAAACCAACTCGCAGAGGTCCGATCGACACTCTTAATGCAATAAAATACCAACCGACGATTATCCCCATATGCACTATGCAATTGCACCAAAGACTATTCCCGGTTGGGTGTCCCACAGGGGGACACAGGCCTCCCAAAAATATAACGAAAAGAGAATATTGTCGAATAAAGCACTGTTTTTCGGTGTAGATGATATACTTTCAAACCGCAAACCTATAATCGAAGTAATTTTTCTATGAGCTTGGGCAGAATCAGGCTATCGATACTACCCAAAATATTAAACCTTTAAACATTAAAGCGACTTACCTATGATTCCATCAGGTTTTAAGCCCAGTTCATAAAGGATATCTGTAAGTCCGATTTGAATAGCAGCGATACCCACGAAGGAGTGTAGGATATTGTCGAAAATGTTTTTGTCAGTAGACGTTATGATGTTGACAATGTCGAGACCTTCAGGTTCCATCACTTTATGACAACTGTAATAAAGTATTCAGTTCAATACCTGTGTTAGTAATGTAATGGTTAAACAATTTAGAGAAGTATGCAACATTACTTAATTCAAATTCCCTGTGTTACTTAAACACTTTAAAACTTCTGAATAAACTACTGATGTTTTATAATTACCGTTGTATAGCAGCAGCGAAGGTCGGTATGCGCATGAGTTGCGCGCCCATACCAGCCCACTGCGAGCCCATCCCGCTGTACACGAACCACAGCGGCCGTCGAGCGTCGTCGAAGTACTCAGCCTTCTCACACAAGCTCACAGTTTTTTGGTTCGCATCCGTGTCTGGCAAGATAAGAAAATAAAACATTGCATTCTACGATACAGTGATCCAGGTTAGGAAGATATAATATGTTTAATATAATGTAATTGTAGCAAACAGCCAGTTGACGGGGTCAAACATTTCTGGAGTGATGTGCGCATCTCGGAAGGCACAGCGTGGGTAGGCTTCCGACAAGTTACACCGATAACCTGGTGGAAGTCACGGGGATCCGCTGGATGCAAGAAACACAGGACCGTTCCTTTTTGCCATTTATGTTTTCATAAATGTGTTGACGAGGTACCGTCATGATGTTAATATCTTTAAACACTTCCCTTAGACAATCGCGCCTGCGGAGGCCATACACTGCTCCGGTGGCTTTTTTCTGCAGAATAAAAATAGACTCGATATTTGCAGCTGGTCCCCACAGTAGAATACCATAAGACATGATACTATGTAATTGCCGGTCGATTCTGTAAAAATCTCACTGTGAAATCATAAGTGAAGTGAGCAATTAATAGTGTTAATCCCTAGACAATGACAGCTCACTCCACGCTCACTTCACCCAAGCTTTCACGGTGAGATGGTTACAGAATCGCACGCCTGAAATAGACGACTTGCCTCGCGGTAGCCTCTAATTTGTAATATGCTTCCTTACAAAGTGTACTTTTAAAATGAGTTTTTTCTTTCATTTATTTGCAATATACCACAAGGTATTTTTTGTAACATTTAACACCCCATAAAAGATGTATTATTAACATTAGCTAATCTGAAAAATGGTTGATCTATTTTATCTTAATTTCTAGTATTAGTATTTCTTGGTAACCAGTCAGTTATCTTTTAAAGTGAAGGCACGTGAACATATCCGTCAGAAGTTGGCCGTAACATCCCAGCGCTGATACGCTGGATTCGTTTTCTCCTCTACCGATCATTTTTCTTCTGACAGCTCATTTGGTTTTTATGTATGTAGGTATCTATCTATGTTTTGTTATTAATTCTTGTATTTTATAGTCATTTCCTAGCTATCTATCCCGTATGTTGCACCTACCATATTTTGTTTCTGCATCACCCTAAGGTTGACTGGTAGAAAATGCCTCAGGCATTAAGTCCGCCTTTGTACAGAACTTTTTTTACTTGTGCATAAAGTTTTAATAATAATAATAATAAAATGATGTTTATCACTTTTACTTAAAAAGATGTAGATTTTTTTCTTACTGAGAGATTCCTGGCGACATAGATTCCTCTGTTTTCCATAAGAAGGTTTCAATGTCAGGAGCCGACCCTACCGTAAAATACTATACGACATAACGCGGTGGAAGTAGCTAAAATAGACTAGATAGTATATCTGTTAATTGCTTTATCTTTCTTGTCATAAGCGGTTGAGCTTAGCCACCCCGCAAGAGTGATGTGTGTGTGTTGGTTGTGATTGTTGTTGAGGCGGCGGCGCGTAGTGTTCCACGCCCGCCCCTCTTAGACGTCACGGGGGGAGTTTAACATATAACATAGTATATTTTAACATATCGCTCGTTCCCGCGACCCCCGGCGTAGGTGAGAGAGGGAACACCGGGGTGGTTTTTAGTCAGTAAGAGACCCCGCCGCCCGCCCGAGGGCGGCGGACATCCATGAAGATTTTCCACCCCAAGAAAAAAAAAATAGTCCCCATTGTAAGATCTCGTCTAGCGTAATTCTTAGGAAAAGCATATCAATTTGTCCATACCTAGTATCGCATATCCCCTGCCTAAATGTCCAGAGATGTTGTTTGCATGGATATTGTGCAACAGTGCCAATTCTTCAGCATCGATAGGTCTGGACTTGAGATCCTCAAATATCTTAGTGATAGCAGACTCTTGCCGGCCTGATAATGTGACCAAGCGTGGAATAGAAGACTGGTAGCGGGAAAGGTCCTGGAATATTTAACAGTTGTTAAGGCGTGTCTGGGCAGCAAATCTGTCGTCATTGGATACTGAACGTGTTAGTTCTCAGCATTCAAATATAGTGATAAACACAGTTAACAGTGACATTACATCACCGAGTAAAGGTACTGTTACGGGGCAAGTTCAAAGTCCCTTAAAAAAAAAAAACTATTTTTAACCTTAAACACTTTAATTTAAAATTATTAGATTTTACAATGATGATTATTTTTTGTGTCCGCCACGAAATTCAAAGTATGACTGCCGGAAACTGTGTGAAAAACGTGTGAAACTGTCACGAAATGCGACAACTATGGGAAACGTTACAAGACGCCGATGAGGCGTCAGCGCTTATATTTGATATAGGGTGTCTGGTAATAATAGTGACCGATACTTAAACACATGATTCTACTAATGACAACAAACAACTTTTACTGTGGGACCAAACCTGAAATCGCGAAAAAAAATCAGCTGTTCCCTACATTTTGACGACTCGTACGAACATAAATGTAGGGAACAGCTGATTTTTTTTTTCGCGATTTCGGATTTGGTCCTATAGTAAAAGTTGTTTGTTGTCATGAGTAGAATCATGTGTTTAAGTATCGGTCACTAATTACCAGTGACCCTATATACTTAGTATTATTATATACAGGGTAATTTGTAAAACACCAAAAACCTCTTAAGAGGTCATTGTACTCATCATTATGAACAACTTTTACTATGGGACCAAACCTGAAATCGCGAAAAAAAAATCAGCTGTTCCCTACATTTTGACGACTCGTACGAACGTAAATGTAGGGAACAGCTGATTTTTTTTTCGCGATTTCAGGTTTGGTCCCATAGTAAAAGTTGTTCATAATGATGAGTACAATGACCTCTTAAGAGGTTTTTGGTGTTTTACAAATTACCCTGTATAGTATAATTTATAACAGTACCTTGGGTTTGTAGTGTCCATGCAGCAGCATGTGTGAGTTGACGCCGGTGACGGACATGCTGTTGATGGCAACGTAGGAGCGACGGAAGCGCTGGTGCTCAGTGACGACGCGCATATGACCCTCGCGCAGAGCCACCACGTCCTGCCGCGGACTACTACAGTGCAGGTTGGCGGCTATCTGACCGGTGTGGTAGCCAAGTAACACCTGTATGTTTGGTAAGCATTATTAAATAGGTCCATCAAAATCATCGCTGTGTTACCTACTTCCCCAGACAAGCTGATTTGCAAAGAGATCTAGTCTACCTATAGAAGTTACGAATAAGCTACTAACCTTAGTGATAGCAGTCATGCCAGATGCTGCCACTGTCAAGCCAACGTTAGATGTCACGCTGCCGACTAGTAAGGGGTCTTGCCTATCTTTGCAGTAGACTTCTTCAATAGCTTCCAGCTCAGATTTGTCAGCATCCGGTACGCCTGTGCAAACCCCCGAAATGTAGTAAAACAAAAATGTTAGTAAAAACTTTTTAACGTGATCACGGTGAAATGAAAGGTTTTCGATTTTTGCGTTGTGATTCATTTTGCATACATTTTATTCATTGGTAGACCCTGATGATTTTTTTAAGTCGGCAATGACTGTGGACCCTCCAGATTATTTCACCCGGCTAGCTGAAGGAAAGAAGGATCCTCCACCCAGACGGATGATATTCAACGGAGGAACATTACGTATACCAACACGTTTGGTTTCTCAAAACTTCTCTCACCTGCGCCATATCCTTCTACGTATTCTACTTCCTGTGGCGCCACCTGCACTTCCTCGTAGAACTGTCTAATGAACCCAGCCGTAGTCCGAGGATTCCGACAGAGCCCAAATTTGGGCCCCATTTCATCACTCAGTACAGAAATGAATTCATTTTTAACATGTACTAGTTCCGCGTAGACTCTAAGAACACAAAAATATATGTTTTCATAATAAGCAATTTTTTAACTTCTTGACAATTTTTTATCTATGAATTAACTTTTACCTGTTCGCGTCTTTTGCTTTTTGCAAAACTACTACACTGATTGCGTCAGACAAAATATAACCATCGGCGTCTTGTGCGAATGATTTTGTCTTGCCATCTTGTGAGACAGTAGCAGAAATCCTGAAAAAATCAATAAAACGATTGCTAGCTGGTAACTTCTATAGACTAAATCTCGACTGCTGTGTGACATAACTGGCTAACGTACAGATCATGTAATTATAGATAGTTATAAGACTGACCTCCCGTGATGTACAGATCCCTGTGGATGGAGATTTAAAAATGCACCTCCAACAATAGCTGACTCACATGTCCCACGTTTCAGGACTGAATATGCCGCTTCTAGTGCAGTGGTGGAACTGCAGTCAGCTTCATCCATTGATAGAGACGGACCCTTTGTATTCAGCCAGTACGAGATGCGATTCGCGAACATTGTCTTACTCACTCTATGAAGAAAAAAATAACTATGTATATTCATACCAACATAAAAACCGAATGGCTTGTTGCACCACCTCCGTGTAAAGTTCAATACAATGGGCAAATAGTGTCAGAAATACAAAATTTAAATAATAAATACATTCTGTGTAATTTTTTAGATTTTGTCTGGACTCGTAAAAAGGCTTAAGCTGTTAATTATTATAATGGCGATGTAACTGACCCTAATATGCCCAGACCAGATCTGGACTTCGAATCCGTTGCACCATATTTTTCCGTTTCAGAAAAAGATGATCCCACAAAAACTGCAACATTTTTCCCATACAGATGAGCTGGACTCAGACCTGAAACAAACATGTGCTGTTTTTAGGGATCCGTAGTGAAACAAGAAACCCTTATAATTCCACTAATAAGTTCCAACTTATAGTCCCTCTGTTGATAAAAAAAAAAAAATTGTGATCCGCCGGTGTCGGGAGCAGGGTCCAAGCTACCGGTGGTTAGGGCTCCAGAGACAGGAGACTCCTCACAATGTGAGCAGTATCGAGGAGAACTGCCTTCTGGATCAGGCCTTTGATCCAACCGCCTAAAGAGAGCCTCGATAGATGTTGATCTAGGCTTTCGGTCATCAGGCCATTGGCCCATATGATCAGCACAATGACAGTCGAGCTCACATTCCACATGTCAACCACCTCGTGTGCTAAGTCGAGATCTTTGATTTGTTTTTATTTCTCAGCTTTCACGAGATTCCCGTCATAGAATGGTTACATTGACAATCATTGCGCGGCGTAATAATCGATCTATCACCACTATATCAGGTTTGTTGGTGACAATAGTCCTGTCATTGATGATAGACCGATCCCAGTAGGTCCCATTGCAACGTGACATGGTCATTTTCGAGAACTGGGTCGGGCATATACTTGTAATATGGTACCTCAGAATCCACAAGTTTATATTTCAAAGCGAGTTGCTGGTGAATAATCCTGGCTACTTGGTTATGCCTGTGCAAGTACTCGCCGTTAGCTAGACGAGAACAACCAGAGATAATATGTCTGATGGACTCACCCGGATAGTGGCATGCCCGACACACGTCAACCGTCCCGTCCTTCATAATATGTCTCCGGTAGTTATTCGTCAAGATAACTTTGTCCATAATTGTACAGACGAAACCCTCAGATTCCCCGAAAAGGTCACCAAAAGGTAGCCAGGATACGGACGCTGAGAAGTCTACATCGGGCTCGTGAAGAGCCCGATAGAAGCGCCCGTGAAGCTCCTTGCTTTGCATACCTCCTTGCGGTCATCAGTACTACAGGTTTGCGCCAGTTCTCTTTATTCATGGAGAGCGGGTTGAGCCCCTTGTCCACTGCAACCACATCACGGTACATACCCATTTCGACTTTTAAAAAATATTCTCTGAGATTGCACACCTCGCGGTTGTGAAGGGTCTTTGCGGTTCAAAAGCCTCAACCTCCGTACTTCCGCGGGATGTACAATCTCATCACTGATGATCGTGGGTGATGCATTCAGTTTGCGGTCATCAATGTACGGGTCCTTCTATCCAGGGTATCGAGTTCGGTCTGAGTCCATTTGAGTATGCCGAAAGAATTCATCAAGACCGGCATGACCCAACTGTTGAAGGCGCGCACCTTGTTTCTGCCTGAAAGAAGACTAAGGCCCAGCGTACACTGGCGGCACGGCATGACAGGGGATCCTTCGGCATCCCTACATGTAAGCACACACTGGCGGTAACTATGCCACGACGTCCTTAAGCATAGTGAAGCGTCCTTAGGTATGCCAAGGCGTCCTTAGGCATGCCGAGGCGTCCTTAGGCATGCCGAGGCATCCTTAGGCATGCCTAGGCGTCCTTGCTAATGTAGTTACGCGCGGGGCCAAGGGGTTCGGGCGGGTGCTGTGTTGCCGCGGTATCCCAAAGACTGAAAAAGCGTTCCGAAGGCTGCCGACATGGCATGACCAAGCATACCACGGTATTGTTTTTGTACTTACAACCGTTAACATTGAAATATCAACTTTATTTCCTTACCATTAACTGCATTGCTGTGTAAATAACAGTGTAGCAGTGGGGCAGTGTGCCCCAGCAGCTTACCGCCCGCAGAGCTGCACCATTAAACATAAAAGGCGAAACATGAACTGGACCATGCTTTCCACTCTTGAGAACGAGCGCTCTTCTTCTTCAGTCCACGATCCGCCGCGTACGTCTCACAGATTGACACAAGCTTACGCACCGCCTCCACCGACAGTTTAACTGGCCACGGTTTTACTCAGACACTCTTGCTACAAAAAAGCTCTTATTTGGCATATTAATCACGCCCACATTACACGTAAAGTGAGGACGTTACGCGTCTATAACATAGTGTGGGGAATCGTCAAATAGGTCTTTCAAATATATTCGGGGTATGTAAGTCCTAGTAAATAGGCACGTTACGTAGCGAACCCAGACACTCGCCACTAGACAGTCGCCCATACTCACGCGTTCACGCGCAGTATTGCGGGCATCGAGCAGGCAGACACTGAGCGGTGTTACACAACACAATGCCGCTCACACACACACGACTGCTCCTCCAACCGGACCGTAACCGGCTAGCTCTGGAAGCGGGGCGGGCGGGAGCATCTCACCTAACTCTGCAGGGGCGTCGAGTCGGCACCTCTGTCGCTGCTCGTCCTCCACAGGGCCTCCCCCAGGTGACTGCGGGTCTCACCCGGCGGGGCCTGATCGCCGGGGTGTAGTGAAGAAAGCAGTGCTGTGTGAAACAGCGTCGCGGTGCGCCTGCAGATACACTACATGCAACCACTCACAGGGGCGCGCGTGTCTAACGCGCGCCCAACAGGCCAACAGCCAATGTAGGAAACCCGATGAGGGGCATGTAGTCACAGGCCACCCTATGGCTTCCGCGGCAGGGGGGCTATGCCCCGTTACCACTCGTAACGCCCCCTTGCGGGAGCTTCGCGATATGTTCGAACGGTTTATTCAGTTTGAAGAAAAATGGACGAGCGACAAGTTCGAACACTATACTTATACGAGTACTTGTTAGGCCACAGTGCGCGGGCTGCGGCTAATAATATCAACACTGCATTGGACGTTGGAACTACAAGCCATGCGACGGTGTCCCGATGGTTTGACCGTTTTAAATCCGGAGACAGGAGCCTTGAAAGTCAGCCACGCTCCGGACGACCACCCGCAGTGAATGATGACGATTTACGCCGCGAACTGCAGTCGAATCCAGATGCTACCACTCGTGAATTAGTGGAAGCACTTAACTGCAGTCACCATGCCGTGGAATACCATCTGCATGAGCTTGGGTATCGAAAAGTTTTGGCTCGGTAGATATGCGGTATCCTTACTGGCGCCAGTCGTTCAGTCCGTGGCGCTATCTGTCAATCATCAATGCGACCGCGACGTAAAGAGTTTTTGTCTGATTTGATTACTGGAAATGAATCATGGATTCATTAAGAGAACGATACACGTCATGTTTTTTGGCTGCCTCGAAAAGATACGCCACCAACTCAACCGAAGCTGAGTCAAAAGAACCGCTTAAAAGTTCTGTTTTGCTGTTTTTGGGACGCGCAAGGCATGCTGTTTTATGAGCTATTACACAATGAAACTATAAACGCTGACAAATATTCAACCCAGCTCACCAAACTATCTGCTGCTATCAAGAAAAAACGACGAAGACGAGTCAATGTAGTTTTACTACACGATAACGCTCGACCTCACGTCGCATCTTTCGTTCGCCAACAGTTGGAAAACTTGGTTTGGAAAACTTGGTTTGGAAGCCGATACCCCACCCGCCTTATTCCCCAGATCTCGCCCCATCAGACTATCATTTGTTTAGAGCCCTGAAACAACATTTGCGGGGTAAATAATTAAATGATTTCTCTGATGTATAGGCGTAGTTGAACAATTTTTTTCCAAGCACAGCCATCAGAGTTCTGTTCGAAATGCATCTAAACTTTTCCGGATCGTTGGCAAGATGTCTTAGACGCTAATTAATGGTGATTACAGCATTGACTAAGCTTTTTGTATTGTAATAATACAACCTGATACTTTGTTTTACATCGTTTTTTCGAAAAATGTGAAGTAAAATATAATCTTCAAAATGAAATACAATCTTATTGTTGCGGTCGATAAAATCAAGTTTTGTGCATGCATACATATTCAACCCTGATATGAAACTCTTCACCACGCGTGGTCTGACACGCACTTTTCTGCTTCCAATCCATAAAATTGCATAGAAGTGTTTATTAAAAAGTATAAAACTGAGTTTTTTTTTTGAGAGATATATATAGACGAGAAAATCATGAGAGTCTGTTGGCTCTTTATTTCTGATCAAAGTTACGACAAATATCCATCTTTAATAACCAAGATCAACCTACCTGCATCGTAAATGGCCTCATAGGTCAGCTCGAGTATCTTCCGTGACATCGGATCCATGTGGTTCCCGAGGTGGTAGTGCACAGCGAAGAACTGGGCATCGAAACGATCTAACTCAGGAGCCATGCCAGATGCTTGTGCCAGGTCGGGATGCTTGTAGTTCCACCTTAGCCCCTCCGATGTTATTGGGTTCTCCTGTGTGACAAACAATTAAGATTATATTATTGGCAGTGACGCACTTGATTTGTAAAAATGTGGTAAATTTTTGCTACAACATTGTCTTCTACTAGTTTTTCACAAAATTAAAAGTATTGCAAAAAAATTAACCGATTTATCAATTAAAAGGGTTAATTTTTTAATAAACTCTAACCGGAATCAAAACATCGTAATAAAAAGATTTTTTTTTGATAATGCACTCAATTGGTTAAATTCCAGTGATATGGACGAAAAAAAAATGCTTATGCACGATTGATAGTTAAATGATTAGAACGCTTCAATAGCGTTCTTAATCATTTTGAGAACAAAAAATATATCAGGACGGCGGAAAAATATTGCGCAAGAAATTGTAAATTACTAGAATTTTCCGGAATATTTAGTATTGACCTGGGATACGTAAGGATATTGTAGATGGTTAAGGCCTCTACACACAAAATCCGAAAAATATGTGAAAAATAACTTTAGTTTCGGAAGTCGGTGTCAAAAAACGAAAATGCGGAACCAACGACACCGACTTTTAAAATTAAAGTTATTTTTCACTTTGTAGTGTGTTTTTGGATGTCGGTTGTTTTTTTTTTTTATAAAAATAGTTTTTTTATCTTAGACACCATATCAAGATGAGAGGTGGAGCGACCAGCATCTTTTTTAGATGAAATAATTTCTACTTCTAAGTCTTCTGGGCGTTGAAATTGATATACTTATATACAACGTGTAACGTTAAATGCGCAAAACCTTAGACACCCCAACTGTTTTTTAATTCAATTGACCTATTTCAATGAGAAAATAAGTCATTAAAAAAATTGTGAAGGTTTTATGTGGTGTTTTACTGGACATTCTGATCGTTTCTTGCGTCTGCGACGACGCTTTATCGAGGGAGGAGTCGTCACCGGGCCGCTGCGCCGCGCTGACATTGGGTTGCTTGACCTATTAATAAACAGACACGGCAACGTTTTTTGAAAAATGTGACCTATATTAAAAAGTGGTTTAATTAATTCTGCTCGTTATTCTGATCAAACTATTTTCAGGTTTTGCGCACTTAACGTTACACTTTGTATATACAACGTTTTTTAAAACCAAAAAAAAAAAAGAAAAACATATATTATATTAATAAAAATGCTTTATTACATAATTATGTGATTTTTGATTTCATGAACCGTTCGAATCACCCTACGTTCCTACTATTTATTACTGAACACTATTTTACTAACTTACTACTATTTTACTAACTTAGAATGGCGTGAAAGCTCCTTTACTGATTTTTTTAGGTTATGATCGTATTTCTCAGTATTCTCGTTAGACGAAATATAATTATTACTATCACTGTAATCTAGAGATCATAAGGAACAAATTAACATGCGTTCATTAATTGACGCCACGACGAACAAAAAAACTACTTATCTCTTTTCCCTGACTTTACTTCACAGATCTATTGAATATCTAAATCAAATCAAACGTACCTTGTTGTAAAGGATGTCGGAAAGTTGCTTAACGTTGTGGGACTGAGGGAAGAGGCCCGACATGCCACTGATGACGATCTTCTCGCCATCTAGCGGTAGATCCTGTATAGCCGGATCAGTTGCTAACATGTCCTCCCGAGTCAATACTTGTTCCTGAGGTGTAGGCGCCATCGAGGATAACGGATGATTTTCTACGAAAAAAATAAAACGACGATTTAACATAACATAAAATACTCCTGTATGTTCGCGAAGGGTTGAGCAGAGTTTTATTATTTATATATTGGTTTACCAACGATTGTTTACACTAGTTAAGGGTATAAAATAAGCAAAAACAGATAAACTATAGTGTACAATCACTTATAGGTAAACTCCGCATGCAAAACGAAAGTTGTACGTACGATAGAGAAAAACATGAAAAAAAAATTAAACACTTTGGAATGTCATTTATAAAGAAATTAAACAAAACTGGGCCCAAATGAGAACCTTCAAGAAACTCTTTCCGATGTGGCTGAAAAAGAAGCGATTCACAAATACTAACTCTGACTTGACGATGACTGTCAGTTAGTTGATGTGGAATCCATCGTGCTATTACTTTACGATAGCCGAGTTTGTGTAAATGAGCCTCGATGGTCGAATGATGACAGCCAAGAGTCTCTGCCAAATCACGCGTATTTATTTCTGGATTAGCCTTTAAACAGCGGAGTAATTCCTCAACGTCGAAGGTGGATGGTCGCCCCGATCGCTCGTTATCTTCAAGAGTTGTATCTCCCGATGGAAAGCGAGCAAACCAGCGGCTTATCTTCCATCGCGATACAACACCTTTACCGAACGCTTTGGTGATGTTAGCGGTAGCCACACTTACGTTGTGTCCCTGACGCCATTCGTAAAAGATGATCGTTCGAAGTTGATGTTCGCTAATCATTTTCACAAACTTACTAAATCCTCACTAGCGCGCCTTTATATACCCTTGATTTGATAGCTTCGAGAACCTTCTACAATATTCTTACGTATCCCAGATCAATACTAAATATTCCGGAAAATTCTAGTAATTTACAATTTATTGTGCAATATTTTTTCGCCGACCTGATATCTGCGGCGCTTACGCGTTATATTATGAGGCGCTGGTGAATTACTCCTTACGGTAGATGAATAACTATTTTGATACGTTTCGGTCTAGACTTGATACACAACGCACTAAGCCACTCATTCATTATAGTCAGAATGTTGTTATTAATATTATTCACACGATCAGCACTTTTAGCGATACTTTAGAGCACTTTTAACGCATACTAATAATGTTTTCTTAGGAGTAGTTCGAATAGGTAGTTACTCTTACAATGTCTAATGAGTTTATGTAGCTGTACCTATAGTAAAATCAACTCGATACAGTCTTACGCCCACCGAACATCAAATACCACCATAATTTCACCCTGTACCATATCTTCCGTCTCAATACCGGCGTATATCCACACTTTTTAGAGCGCTTTCGCCTACCTCCGATCCAAATCCGTGATTCAGACGTCATTTTACGCAAAACCACAGCAGAGCGTTCACGTTATAGCTCGGATTTGGTTCGGACGTAGTTCACAACTGTTCACACAGATAATACTATGGCTACTTCGGTCCGTCAACGGTGTCCGAAATGGAGATTCACGGATGACGGAGAGGAATCGGATGACGGAAATCGGATCTAGTGCGTAAACTACTTACGATACAAATAGTTCTACGACTACTTCGAAACGTATTTTCACGGATTCGTATCGGATTCGGATCGGATGTAGTGCGAAACCGCTCTTAGTAGGAAGCGAGCTTATTGCCATTGAACAGGCACACATCCAGACTCCGGGCTGCTACTGACAAATATCTGATGGGAAAACCCAAAAACACTGCCTGACTTGCTTTGATATGTTTCCAAATGAATGCCTTGACAGTCTCCTTTCATATTATTCTCGTAAAAACTCACATGGGTGTTTGTGACTTTTTATTATTAGGGCGCGTATCCTCCGAAGGGTTGGGCACAGTGCTTACTAGCTTATAAGCATTTATTAGATTCAAGTGAATTTAGTTTGGCATGGAAATGTTCTCTGGCTAGGTTTTAGTATGGGTTTATTTTAGTACTATTATGTAGGGCACAGCGGTACAGCTTGGGGAGCTCGTGGCTAAATAATAACAATCGCACAGGTCGATCTATCAGATTAAGCTACGCTTGCCGCTGTTGTTCTGTGGATGGGTGACCATCTTTACATACTAAGACCCCTCCGTGCTTCGGAAAGCACGCTAAGCCGTTGGTCCCGGCTCTCGTTCGAGGATCTTTGACAGTCGTTACGGGTAGTCAGCTCGAAAGTCTGACAACCAGTCTTACCAAGGAGTATCGTATTACCCAGTAACTGGGTTGTGCAGGTCAGATAGGCAGTCGCTCCATGTAAAACACTGGTATTCAGCAGCATCCGGTTAGACTGGAAGCCGACCCTAACATAGTTGGGAAAAGGCTAGACAGATGATGATGTGTAGGGTACAGCTTGTAATTTACTTATAAATAATAATATCCGTCTTTTATTGTCGCACTGCACGGCAATGGCCTCTTCTCATTCAGAAAGAAGGCATGAGCATTGAGTTCCACGCTTGCGCAATACGGGTTGGTGGTTTCAGACTTATTTCTTGACGATATTTTTCCTTCACCGATGTCAGGAATGTCCAAGATAAACTCAGAAAAAATATAGATATGAATTGGAAAAGTCACATTGGCTTTGAACCCCAAGTCGTGCATGAGAGGCGAGGCTTTTACCACTGGGCCATCACGACATGAATTGGATTACTGACCACAAAATATTATTCACGATAGAGAAGTGGTTGATATGGAGGGAATATAATTGTGCCCTCGAGTGGACTGTGCATCGAACACTACTGGGCTGTTCAGAAAATTTTTGGACAAAATAACTGCTTCTACTTACATGGAGAAGTTTCAAGATCCGAGCAACCTTATCGAAGAAACTCCTTTCCACTTCTGAAACAAGGTACTTACGCTACAGTTTTATTAAATAGTAGTTGTATATGTTTTATTTTTTTTTTCAGAAAAAAAACTTAATTCAAATGCGATTTCTTACAAACACAATGATTTATTTGCATTAAACAAGGGCGAAAGAGGATAAATAAATATATTTCGATTAATTGAACTCTGAACTATCTACCTAAAACAATTTCATTGCAAACTGTTATGTTTATTTTACAACATAACATTTTTTAAATATTTTTTTTGTATTAACTAACCGAGTAAGGTGTCTTTGAATGTTTTATTCATTGTTTATCCACCGACTTCCGAAACTAAAGTTATTTATCAATTCATTTTTTTTATATGGGAGTAAAAGAAATTAGATCATTTTAATACGTACAAAATGGAACCCTGATAATCTTTTCACAATATACATTTCAATTTTTTTTTTTTTAATTTTTTTTTTAATAAAACGTTGCCCCACACTAGGATTTTCTCCTGTATTGTGGGTGCGTTTACAAACATTTAAAGTCACATACACAAACAGCCAGACCCGGAACAACTACTTGTAGGTCATACAAATATTTGTTCCATGCGGGAATCGAACCCGCGATACGCAGCGCAGCAGTCAATCGCTTAACCACTGCGCCAATCGTATAACAATACTTTAAAACACAGACGCAGATGCTGACGACAAGTTACTGTTACTTAGGTAAAACATTGTGTGCAGATTTATATTGTTTCCGCTCCCTTTGAAGTCAGTTCTTCTACGAGGGCTTCTGTCATTGGTGGTAAAAGCTAAAATAAAGATTAGAGGACACTTTCAAATGAACCAATTTCGCGAACTAAAACCCCAAAACCACTATGGACGAAGAAAAGACGAAGAAAGTCGCGAGTAAACACTAGCTATAGACATAAGTACCTAAGTTACGAGTTAGTTGCTTGCTCAAGGTGGATTGGCGAATTATTAATATATGTATGTCCAGGTGTTTCTACGATGTTTTATTCAACCGGTGTCAGTGACGCAGTTCTTGACTCGAAAGTATGCTCCAAATAATTAACACTAACCAAGAACACTCACTTGGAATAGATTTCATGCAGAAAGAGGTCGAGAGTCGAACAACTCAATGTTCCGCAACCGTCTCCGTCTGCGCAAGGATTCTGCAAGGAATGAGACCAACATGCTCTCTCTCATCATATTCTCTAGACCAGACAGATGCGTCCCTTCGACCAGTTACAAGGACATGGACCGGACAGCACTGTCCTTACGACTAGTTGCATAACCTCACAACTTCCAATACTGGACCGGACAAATGCGTCCCTACGACCAGCCCACGAGGGCATGGACCGGACAACACCGTCCCTAAGACCAGTTCCACAAACTCTTATACTGGACCGGACAAGTATGTCCCTTCGACCAGCCCGCGAAAGCATGAACCGGACAACACTGTCCTTACGACCAGCTCCACAAAATCTTATTCTGGACTGCACAAATGCGTCCCTTCGACCAGCCCATGAGGGCATGGACTGAACAACATCGTCCCTTCGACCAGACACCCAACACAAAACGTTATCATTTACCACCGTAACGACCATACTAAGGAATATAAGCTAAAATTTAACTAACCATGTTTTAATAATAGTAGTCGGGTTAATAATAGAATTCTTAGAGCAGAATCGAGCACTAGCAAATGCACAACAAGTTCTTAGGCGCGGTCGTAGCACAACATCAGCACTGCGATTCTGTAACCATCTCACCGTGAAAACTTAGGTGAAGTGAGTGTACCTATTGCTAGTTGGTTAGTTATTTTAATTAGTTATGTTTTTTATTTAATTATGTTTTATGCGTATTTTCATCAGTCTAGTAGATGTCTTAAACGTGAATGATTTATTTTATTTATTGTTCGTGCGTGACGCGCTCGCGCCTTAGGCTATATAAAGACTAACATAGGAAAACAAAAAAAAAAAAAATACAACATTGAGATTCTAAGTTTCTGTTTTGTTATTTTGTTATGAAATCCCAAAAAAAATAGTAATGTTTTTACAACTAAAATTGTAGGTTTGAAATTATACAAAGTGATCAATAGAATTAATAGCATAAAAAATATTATTAAAATCTCTATTATGATTGTAAATGTTTGTTTGGTCAATCCCTAGCATCAGTGGGATGACACTGACAGCTAACTCCACGCAAGTTTTCACGGTGAGATTTTTACAGAATCGACCGACTGAAATCGTTTACTCGCACGTTTTGGTTCTGTGGTTATCAGTGCTAATGCATTATCCCCTTCGTTATTTGTTCTACACTTGAGAAAAATCTACTTACTTCAGAAGATCGATAGGATTAACACGAAAATAAAACTTAAAAATAAAACAAACATTATTTAGAACTTACATTGCCAATGTATGTACAAATATCGACCAATGTGTTACAGTCAATATAATAAACTGAAATCGATAAGATTTATTTCAGTCACTGTTACTTTACCAACTTGAAAACTTCATCGTTTTTTCTTGTTGCTCTATGTTTAAATACTGGAATCTTCTACTATTGTATCCTGTAATTTATCATGAGTCATAGCAATTACTCTTGCTTTGATTTAGGTGTTTAAATAAGTACCAGATTGATACTGTGTAAATGTTCGTAGGTATTCTTAGGGTGTGTATAATAATAAATATAAGAAAAAAACCATTATGCTACCAAACATATTTATTTAATTTTAATTTCACATAGATGACCGGTTACTATAAAATAGCTTGGAATATTCAAAATCAAACTAGTCATTTAAAACTAGGCTGAGAATCAGCACGTTTTGAACGACGAAATTACAAAAGACAGTATCCCAAAACGCCCACCCTTCACCAATTCCTAGTGATTTCGCTAGGGGGAAGAAGTGCCGCAACAAACTCCCCAGCAACACAGCTGTCTGTTCAGTTAGAAAATACGTGATTGAATACAATACGAGGTATGCAAAATAATTAACATTACAAGACACTGGACTCTAAATTAAATTATTTGCCATATGTCAGCTAGCCACGCCAATATACCAACGAATACAATCAAAACTATACGTACTAAAAAAAAAATAAAAATAATAATAAATCAAAATGTAAAAAAAAAAAACTATCTAAATAAAAGCCTCCAGCCGATCGAATCTGGAAAAATCTCACTGTGATAACTAAGGTGAAGTAAGCTTAAAGTGAGCTGTGAGTCATGCTGATGCTAGGGACTGACACTATTAGCGACTCACTCGACGCTCACTTCACCCAAGTTATCACGGTGAGATGGTTACAGAATCGCACGGATGGTATAAAGGGCGTGACCGCTTACATATTTATGCAATGTTGGGTTCTGTTCACATAGCTGTCACTTGAAGTCACAAATGATAAACTAGGACCATCGGAGTAAACTAAATAAACAAGTTATTACTAATGACAACAATAAAACTATTGTCAGCAAGACGACCAGTCATTACAAGCAGCACCCGTTCACGAGCATAACGCAAAGATCAGCCATTACCCCCCTCGCCTTATTTGAGGGAAGGAGGCCACCCGACCCCCGACGCTACCGCAAATAGTGACATCTAAGGGAGCATGACGAACTTGCTGCCGGTTGCTCAGGTAAGAATAATATGATCAATCGTCGAGGTCGCTAGCTAACCACATATTGCAAACCACTCATTAGAAAACATTGAAATAAGTAGATTATGTCAATAGTAAATTAAAATAAAATTAAACTGATTTGACTTATACAGTCAAATAGATTCCTTTCTCAAATAATGATAGTATCCGAACCGACTAAATTATTTTTTTTTTCTCGTTAGAGAAAATCACACTTTGCCATTCTTTTGACCATGACATGTACATTCGGGCCAAGTCTTCTCGAGCATTAATATGTTGGAGAGTTAATGGAGGTTTTATCTTTAATTTTTATTCTGGAAATTGTGTAGGAAGCTTTAAACGTTTCGTACATTCGTCTGCACATCTGCTTCTTTGGCTATTGCCGATGCATAAAGCATAGAATTCGAAGCAACCCTCAAAATCGCTCGCTCTTGAGGTTTGGAAAATGCTCGTGGGCAGCCTGGCGACTTTTTAATTTCATAATTCTCTTTATTTTTCACAAGATTATCAACAACATTGGCACATCTATTATTTTTTTTGATATTTCTTTGTGGCTGACACCTTCATTATAAATTAAATAATTTGTCCTTTCTCCAAATCTGTCAATCTCTTTCCTCTACCCATTAGAAAAAATAAAACAAATAGTGTTGCGTCACGATACGTAAGCTGTGCGAAACACGTGTTTACACGTCTCTTATCAAATATCAACTGTCAAAAAATTGAGCATAGCGGATCGATATGATGCCTCTATCTTTTTGTCGCGTCACAGAATAACCTTGAAGGTACTGTTTATTTGATAAATTCAACTGCAGAAATTAAAATAGTGTATTATAAAAATTGTTAACAACTATTGATTTAGTAATATGGCATTTATGCTTATCATATTAAGTTTTTTTTTATATTAATAAACAGAAAATCTGATTGCCTCTATCTTTTTGTCGTGGTCTGTACATATTGCATTGTATTGCATGACAACCAATATTTTCTTAAGTCCTTTTTTATTGTTAGTTTGTATCAATTCCCATGAAGGTTGTAGCGTTTCTAAGATATGTGTTGCAAATATTCTTTTTATTGAAAATTTCTAGTAGAGTGGGGTCTAAGTATGTGTTGACGATGGCCGCACACTGCAGATCTGTGGGTGCATGTACCAGCGGTGCGCTTAGTTGGTGGACGACGACCGGGCGCTGCGAGTGGCGCTGCAGCGCGAGCGGTGCCGGCGCAGGGCGCGCGGACGCGGCGCGCAGCAACACCAGCTGAGAGCGCAGCGCGTGCACTCGCGGCACGTAGCCACGCGCACGCTCCACACGCCTCAGTGAAGTTTCAATGAGCGCACGCGTGTATTGCGAAGAGTGCGGCACGCGACCCAATAGAGTCCGCACACACGCATCTACCTTCTGCGACCATGTGCTCGCAGTCTGCAGTGCATTATCAAGACCCGTAGTGTCTCCTCCTGCCATCAACGTAAACATGTGACGAGCTACGCCATCTTGTAGCTGCTCTTCTGTCTCAAATTCAGCGAGGTGGTCTTCGAAGTGTACGTCGAACTCGTCCGGTGCATATCCAACACAATAAACTGTGCCAGTCAAACCTATAAAAAATATATTTTACGTTACAAGTGTTTTGAAAACTACACGATCACATGTACTCTGAAGATAAAATACCACGACTTACCACGACTTTCCAAGATAGCTGCGATTTCTAAAGCTACGTGAATTCCACTTTCATATCCTAAGAGATAGAAAGGTTTCTTCAACGCCTGCACCCCTCCCCTCTTCAGAAACACCTGAATAAAGAAACCCAGTGAGTAAGTTTGCGGCCGCAGACTATAACATAGTGTTGATGGACAAGATCTCGAGTAACCATCGTAAAATAGATTGTAAACGTAAAGACTACCGCACTCTTAGGCTAAGTATGTATGACAAGCATTGTACAATAATTCCATACCACTGCTAAT